>JASDQU010356886.1:0-11985 GCA_032191745.1 Picea mariana | reverse complement strand
TGTCAGATCATGTCAACAACATATCATGAAATCCATAGCATATCATCAAAACCACACAATATCACTGTAAATGGAAACAACTCAAATAGACCACTCCCTGACTCAATCCGGAGTCCAAGGGAGTTCCACCGATGCCTCTGCATCCTCAAGGTCTGAAACCCTGCACACTCAACGAAACTGAGTCAATAGCATCTGTATATAGCAATAGTAAAACATCATGTCATCAATCATGACGCATCATCATCAAGGTTAAGTGGTTCATCATCATAAAAATCCAGATCACTTGCGAGCAAGTGTCCCCAAAGAATAAGTTTTGTCAGTGCGCCAGAGCGGGATGTTACAAATGGTTACAGAATCTTGGTCCCATCCTCATGGATTTTAAGGAATTAACTATGCAATTCAGTGAGGAGGGCCAAAAATATAAGTTCCAAGTCATCACCATCGAATCCCTTGAAATTATCAGTTCTTATCACATGGAAAAGCTCCTCAAGAAAGGTCATTCTAGAATTATTTGACAACTCCATTCCATTCATGACACTAAGACACCCTCTGTGCATACTGACCTCCAAGCCATCATCTCCAACTATCAGTTTTTTTTTCATTCCTTGGGGGATTTCCCATTCTCATGATGTTCGTTATCATTCCATTCCCCTATTCATCAGCATCCTTCCACATAATGTTCTCCCTTATCATCATCCCTTTTCCTAGAAAAATTAAATTGAGAAATTTGTTCAAGAATTGATCACCGTGGGTGTTATATGTCCTATTACCAACCCCTACTCTTCTCCTGTGGTCATGGTACTTAATAAATAAGGCTCTTGGAGCCCGTGTCCTAACTTTCATGCCCTAAAAAAAATCACCATCAAAGAACAATTTCCCATCCCTCGCATTGATGATCTCTTGGATGAATTAATTTGTGCCCAATTCTTTAGTAAATTTGATCTTTGTTCTGGCTACCACCGTATACATATGAAATATGCAAATATTCCTAAGACATTATTTTGAACTCATGAGGGCCACTATTAGTTCTTGGTCATTCCCTTTGTCTTATGTAATGTTCTTTTCACTTTCTAAAGCCTCATGAATCACATCTTTTGTCCTTTTCTCCATCATTTTTTCTTAGTTTTCTTTGATGATATTATGATCTATAGTAAAACATGGACATCCCATATTGACCATGTGGATCAAGTTCTTTATCTACTCTTTCAACACCAAATTTCCCTCAAACAATCTAAATGTGTTTTTGGAGCCTTGAAAGTGGAGTACTTGGGTCATATTTCTGGCAAGGATGGTGTCAAGGTGTATCGTAAGAAAATTGAAGCTACGAAGGATTGGTCTTATCCCAAGAATTATGGAAAAATTGTGGCGCCTCTCACTGCTCTACTTAAAAATAATTCTTTAAATTGGAATCCAACATACGATAACTCCTTCCAAACCTTCAAAGAGGTTGTGTGCACTACTCATGTCATGTCCCTTCCTAACTTCAGAAAGACCTTTGTCCTCGAATGTGATTCTTCAGGGAAAGGAATTGGCACTGTCCTTATGCAAGATGACCGGCCTTTGGCCTTCACTAGAAAATAATTGTCGGAGTGCCATTTTGGACAATTAATCTATGAAAAGGAAATGATGGCCATTATGCATGCTGTGGATCTCTGGCTCCCTTATATATTGGGGAAATCATTCCAAATTAAAAAAGATCATTAGATCCTCAAGTATTTTCTGGAGCAATGGCATTCATCTCCAAATCAACAAAAATGGGTGACCAAGCTATTTGGATATGATTATCATATCATTTAAAAGAAATTCAAAGTCAATGTTCTTACCGATGCTCTTTGAAGGAAATATGAAGATGACGGGTTCCTCTTTTCTCTATCCTTCATTGTACTATATTGGTTCCAAGTTGTTCTCCAGGAATGGCTTCAAGATCCCAAACTATCGTGTCTGATCCAACACTTGAAACACAATTCTCAAGTTTCTCCAGAGTACTCTTGGAACACTGAAGAGCTCCGCTACAAAGGTCATATGTATTTAAGAAATCAATCAAAAATTAAATCCACAGTGCATTCTAAGCTTCATGCTACACCCACAACTGGGCATACCAAGTTTACCAAAACCTATGATAGGGTCAAACATTGTTTTTTTCTGGGATTTTATGAAGAAATATGTCTACACCTTTGTGTTGTAATGTAATGTCTGCCAATGCAACAAGGGAGAAACTGTCAAAGCCCATATCATACTAAAACCGCTTCCAATTCCACCTGCTATTTGGAGGGATATTTCTATGGATCTTATTGTTGCCCTACATAAATCAAGAAATAAATCGATCATCATGGTGGTCATTGGTCATCTTTACAAATATGTTGATTTATGTTCTCTTCAACACCCATTCACTACATCCATAGTGGCTCAACTTTTCATGGATCATATCTTCAAGATTCATGGCATGCCTCATTCCATTATCTCTGACCAAGATCGCATTTTCACCAACAATTTTTGGAAAGAATTGGTCAGGCTAAAAGGCACCCCAATTTCATCTCAACACAACCTATCATCCCTAGACTGATGGTCAAATTGAAGTTTTCAACAAGTTTTTGGAAACATATTTGAGGTTTTTTGCATCTTAGATGAAATATTAGTGGGATAAATGGTTACCCTTAATTGAATGGTGGTACAACACTTCTTAGCATAGAACTACTCACATGACTCCTTTTGAAGCAATATATGGAAAAAATCCACCTTCATTTCTCTCGTACATGTATGGAGTCTTGAAGTTCCATGCAGTTTACCAAACTCTTATATTTCGAGAGGTTATTCTTCATACCCTCAAAGCGAATTTTTTCATGGCTCAAAATCATATGAAGCAACAACCAGATCAAGGTTGCTTAGATTTTCAATTTGTTGAAGGGGACCATGTGTTTCTTATACTACAACCTTATAAGAAGACCTCACTCAAGGATGACCATTTCCAGAAATTAGCACCCAAAGTTTATGGTCTTTATACAATTCTCAAGTGTGTGGGATAGGTGGCTTATCAATTAGTTTTTCTTAGAAATTCTAAGCTCCATCCTATTTTTCATGTCTCATGGTTAAAGAAGGTTATTGGAACTAAGTCTCAAACTCAAAAAAGTATGCCTGAGTTGGATGAATAAGGCTCCATCTAGTTGCAACCACAAGAAGCCTTGGACCAATGTGAGTATCGTCTTCATAATCCGACCATTAAGGAAGCATTAGTACAGTGGAAAGATACAACTCCATCAAATGACACTTGGGAGGAATCTACCACTCTGCAACAATTTCCTCATCTCAAGCCTTGAGAAAAATGATTTATTTTAATGGGAAGGGCATGTTAGGGACCTAGCCTCCCTAACCCCTCATGTAGGTAGAATAATATATTTTCCATGTAATAAATGCTAATATTATTAAGGCCTATTAATAAGGAATAATAAGTCAAATGTAAGAAGACCTGATCACTATAAAATTTGGGTCATTTAGCGATGACCATTTCGACACTCTTGTGATGCTATGTCATAGATATTATGATGAATCTTGGGCCCCTCAAATGTTGCTTCATGTGTCATTGCAAGTGTGACGATCTTGGGATAACTTCACAAGCAAGATGACCCAAGAAGGTCGTCCCAAGAGAGATGACCTACGAAGGTCATCGCAAGAGAGATGGCTTACGGTGCTCATTGCACGAGAGACACCCAATGGTCATCGTCTCAAGAACGACAACCAAAGATGATCATCACAAGAATGGGAATCGAGTATGATCATTACATCAACGACAACCGAGGAGGATCGTCACAAGAGAGACAAACTATTCATACGATCGACGATTCTCTTCGACGCAAGAGAAATGAATTATCCTAGTTTTGGTGATGAACTGTGCACCACAAGAGTGATGAACGGTTGATAGTTGTGATGAACTATTCATACGATCGACAATCCTCTTTGTCTCAAGATAAATGACGAATGGTTGACAATTGTGACAAACTATTCATACTATCGATGATCTGTGTCATCGCAAGAGCGACAAAATATATCTATTTAAAAAATATATATTAAAGATTAATGCAAGAATGAGGTGTGTGGATGTTGGAATTGTCATTATTTGCAAATATTCGATATGAATATGTTTCTTCTCTTGACGCAAGCACTAGATTATGGAAAAAAAGTTATGAAGTTATTCAGAGAGACAAAAACAACAAGATGTCATCACCAATACTAACTGTGATTCATTCGTAAGGAGGTGTATAAACAATATTGTGTGCCGAGGAAATATGAAGATTCATGGAAGTTTGCATCCCATCTATTCATATCTTGATTAGTCATAATAGTTTAAACTTTACACATCAAGAAGATGAAGAGATTGAGTACTGTACAACCAATTATGATGGTTGAGATTTCTTGTAGTATTCTTGTTGAGTTTTCTATCTGCATTAGTGACCCTACACCAATACAAGTGTGTGCATCAACATTCGGGTACACATGACCATGCCCAATTATATGCACCCTAGTCATGCATGTGCTTGAATCTGGTTTGCATGGAGATATAAACAAGTGCCCCTCACTCATATTGTTGGGTATGCGCATGAACATTACACGAATCGACCCACCACTCATGGCACACATCAAAACTACAATTATCATGTACGCACATATACTTAGACAACACTTCAAAGATAAGAATTTCTTTAGTGCAAGTCTTCCAATCATACTCAGTCAATATCTGATTCTTTTATGGAGCATGCCCCCTTTATATAACCCAATTTTTTTTTTTGCCATTCTACACAGATTCCCAGTAATTTATGCCAAGCCTCTCCCAATTTTTTGTTGATTCCAAGTCAAACTCTAACTCTCCAACCTTGTTGATTTTTGTGATCTTGGTTGTACTCATGTGTGCATGTAGTTATACTAGTGGATATATCTCAACTTTATTTGTATGTTCTCTTCGTTTCATTCTAAATTTTGTACTTACAAGACTGTAATTATTGCAAATTTCTATGGTTATTTAAATGCAATACAAATTACAGAATAAGACAACATCTTGTATGCGTAAAATCTCATTGTAACTCCTTGGAAATGAAGCAATTGTAAACACTCATGTTGCCTTATGTTGAATGTTTCTAGTTATGCATAACTATCACAAACAATGGAATTAAATGGATAGAAGTAATGCTTACATCTAAACCATCGTTTACTATTTTCTCTTCAAACAAAATTGAGAGATCATCTATGTTACCACCAAGACAACAAAATTATATGACACTCCTTGAGTTTGGAAATTTGTGAGTAGTTTTTCTAAATGAATTATAAACATGCCCTTGATAATGATTATTGAAATTGAATCACAGACATCCCAATATCTACGCAGTAAAAAAAACAACACTAAAAAAACTTCCATATTCAAGAGGAGTCTTCTCTCAAAACATATAGTAGAATGAACAAGAAAGAAGTTGAAACTTTCATATTCAAGAGGAGTCTTCTCTCCAAATATATAGTAGAATGAATAGGAAAGAATTTGAAAGTAAAAAGTGAAACCATAAATAGGTTCTGGGAAAATACTAGTCCTATAAAGATAAAAGAATATTTGCTAGTACTTTCTGAAGATTTAATAATTTTAAGGTTTCTACAATATATAACCTATATAAAATCATATCAATTTTTGAGAAGAAAACAAATGTTTCACAAAATAAGAAATAAAAATTCAAAGAGACACTTGGATGGACAAAAGAAAAGAAAAAATAAAAATAGAGAACAAGGAATTACATTATGTCACTTTACTTCATCTCTTTCAATTTTCCAACTGCAATAACAAATTTACAATGAAAAATAGAGAACGGGGAACTACATTATGTCACTTTACTTCATTTATTTAAATTTTCCAACTACAATAACAAATTTACAATGAAAACAAAGATGGAAAAGAAATGAAAGATTCAATCTGACATTTGGAAAAAGTTGTTATATACAGCGTTAATAAATTATATACACATTTCCATAATCCATTTTTACCTTTCTAGCCAAACAAGTCCCTAGGAATAGGCATGGAAACAAGGGTTGCACAGTGAGAGGACTTATTTACCTTGTAATCCATACTATCTAAGAATCAAAATCATAAATAAATAAAAGGGAAACGTCAAACTCTTCTTTAATATATTCATATCAATTGAAGAAGAAAATCCAATTATAAAATCTTGAGGAAATAGACTACTACAATTTGTAGGGATTTCAAAATAAGCTGGAATCTTTGGGAAGGCCTTTGTTGAAACATACAAAAGATAAGTGGAAGAATCCATTTTCAGTAAATCCTCACACCTTAAATTCTAAAATATAGCCACATTAAGTGGAAATCATAACTATGGAGTGAACCCTATGCAATACAGTAAGACAATACTCTGAAATTGTATGTTGTGGCTTCAATTTTTTTCATTCTATATTTATATTATTTTTCTTTTTCATGTTTATGATATGATTCAGTCAAAAAATATATACAAAGTTACAAACACAAATGCATACAAATTCATCAAAATTTATCCCACCCTTTGTACATTATGTGTTACAATATTTATCAAAACCAATGAATTCGGTTTGAAACCGATTTACAAAAATAGAGAAAAGTAGTTCAGAAAATTAGGATCCTTGAGATAGTTCAACAGCTTTATCCTTAACTCTTCCTTTGACCTTGTTAGTGTCTTAATATGATTGGTTGATCTCTAGACCCATACTTATTTGACATATGGATGGTCATTTAGTAGGACCTGGAAAATTACATTTAGTTTTACCCAATCTTACTATTTCCTTCTACTGTAATTCAGAAGGAATATCACAATCCATCATTTCTTTTATTAAAATTTCCAAATCAATGCAAGAAGCATACAACATGATAGGCAGGTCGGATTTTGTTATCTTAAATTTATTCAAAATTTCAAAATCTATGGCTAAGTTTTCTACCACAGTTGCCCCCTTTAAAACTTCATCTAAGTCTTCAAATCTAGAGTGATCCATCCTCGCTTGTGTCAAGAGTGCATTGTAGGATTCTTGTTCATGTAAATTTCCCTTTCCATCCCAGAATGATGGAATACCTTTGATAAATAGTTATTCAAACAAATCCTTAAAATATTGAACACTCTTTTCCAATTGGGTTTCTTTATTCTGGATTGAATTCGAGAGGTTGTGATTGATTATGATTCTTCTGTCCCATATTATAAAAAACATTATATCTTTGACCCCAATTGTCTAAAAAATTGATGAAGGAACAATATTAAGGAGATTGATAACATTCTAGTCCCATTCTGTTGTTCTTTTTTATAATGTTTCATTAATAACTATCCATCTGTGTTTAGCCAAAACTGCAATGTTGTGCCCATCATTAAAAAAATTTAGACATGTCTTGATTTTTGTAACCTCAACTGATATGGAGTCCCAGATGACATCCTTGGCTCCTTGTAAAAAAAAAATTCCTTTAATCTCGGATTTTAGCTTATTCACTTTTTCATTAAGGACTACATTTTCGTTTTTAAGTTGTTATACTCTTTCACCCCTTTTATGTGCCTCTTGTTCCATTTTCTTGATATTCTCTTTCAATTGTTTTATTTTCCCATCCTTTAAGGTAACTTGATACATTTCCTGGACAATGTCTTCAGTGATTGATTTGATTTAAGTAGCAGAGGGTGTAACAGAGGGTATAGCAAAAGAAAAATCTATGACTCTAGTTACCATTTTTGTCTTTTCCTTTGACCATTCTATTTTTTACTTTTCCAGTTGCAGAAATTTAGCCTGAAAATCTAGTGATTTATTCTTGAAAGATTCCTTTTCTTGTTCCAATTCTACAAGTTTTGTAGTTTGTGGATGCTCTGTAGTAGGCATTTTCAAATTTTTCTTCAGGTTATGAATCACTTTGTCTTTCTCATACAGCAAGGATTTCATTTCTTTGGGGCCATCGACTTCAAGTTTATTTATTTGAATCTTCCATGCTTTACTTGTTTCCTTTTTCTACCTAAGTTGAACTTCAAGCTTGGAAACTAGTGATGTTAATTTTGCATTTTTCAAATTTAAATTTGTAACGAACCTCCTCGTTACGACAACAGCTCTGAAAACAGGTGCAATTTTTTTTTTTGTTTAAGGTGTGTGTGCGCGTGTAGAAGTAACAAACACACTTGACTCTACGTCACCACTCGACAACCAACAAGACACAACCACGATGTTCAACGCAAGAAGACTAAAGGCACGCAACGAGTAACTGCAATAATATACGACCATAGGCATAAGGCACACAACAAAAACATTAAGACATACTAGGGGTGCACAGTAAGAACATAGAGGGAAGAATCCAAGGTGCAAGGGTTACTATTTCTGCACAGGAAAGTAGGGAGTTTAGTCTTATGTCTTCTCGAAAGAAGATTAGACAGGCTCCTAGCCGATTGCTCAGGCAAAAACTAGTAACCCAACCTAGAACAAGACGCAAGCAAGACGAACACAACAAGACGACCCCGATATATCACAGTGACATCAAGCAATAAACACCCCTAGACATAACGCGTACAACTAGCAGCTGTAAGAAGAAAACGACACCAGGTGTTAAGTACAGTACAGTCATAGATCGAAAAATCCAACAGTAGAGTTTACTATTTCTGCATAGAAAAGAAGGGCTTTTAGTCTTATGTCTTCTCGAAAGAAGATTAGACAGGCTCCTGGCCGACTGCTTAGGCAGAAACTAATAAATATTTTAGGGAGTCGCAGTAGTGGAAACTATGCCTTTAAACAACTTGAGACTACTGATATGGCTCAGAGTGTGTCGCAAGAGTGGAAACTGTGCCTTTAAACATCCTGAGACTCTTGATATGGCACTGGATTCTTTACATAGAAAAATCACACACACAGACACAAATACTAAGGTTACATGGGGGTGTCTATATCTCGCCTGACGCAATCAAACCAGGCAATAGAATGATCTCCTCCAAGTACAACAACAGCTAAAGACAACCACTAACTCTACGGACACGCATGTCCGAAGGACTCCGACAATGACCAATCAATGTTAAGACAAGGTAGTTCCTACGACTCAAGGCATTTAATACTGGCCCAATACTCCCTTGAACTCCATTAGTAGACGAGATACCTAGCCCAACCATTTAAGAATGTAAATTTAAGTAATTACAGATTCCCCCATTACAATCTTAGTAATTCAATGTACTTGGTTTTAGGACCTTATTTTTATAACCATCAGTAACCAAAGATTTAATCATATTAAGCTAAGTCCACAATGCCATTATTTTTCATAAAATACCTAACACTAAAAATTGAACCTTAATTTATAATGACATATATTACCCTTACATAATTCAATGTTACAATACAAGACATGACTCCTTGCACATCGCCATGTCAATAAAATACATTAAGGCGCCCAGGGCCATGACACAATGTTACCATAACCTTGCAAATTAGGAAGCCATCAACATTATATGTTATCTAACCCTAACAGTACTTTTATTTGTTACTAGATCCTTGCCCTTACATAAATGGAATAATATTTTAAATTGCTTTAACCCCATAAAGTGCAACCACTAACTAGTATCAAGGAGTTCCTTCTTAATTGAATACATGAGTAATTCCTTCTTAAATTGAAGATATAAACAATTCCTACTTAATTGAATGTATAAAGCAATTCTTATTATATTGAATACATAATTAAGCAATTGCATTGTGAAAATATTAACATCTATTGGGTTACACACCTAAATAAAGCAATTGCTAACTAACATGAATAACCAAGAACGAAGAAATAATGCAGTTGTATAATAGCATTTTGTTATCATAAATATCCCATAGCTGTACCAAGACAACCATAACCTTACAACATATGGCCACAATGATGCAACTAAATGACATTTACAATTCATTCTAAGTTATATAAAACGTACATTGCATTTAACTATTAGACTATAATCGCCACTTAAATAACAACAAGTTGCATATCGCCCTACTCTCAATAAAACAATATTAATACCGCATTTCAATATTACATTTTCTATTGCATTGACACTATAATGAATCCACATCAATTTAACAAAGACATAATGAATCCACGTCTATAATGCAATAACATCTAAGGAATCCACATATTAACTCTAAACTGCTAACAAATTATAATGAGTCCATATCTATAATGCAATAACATCTAATTAAAACTAACCTGTTAACATATTTATTGAATCCACATCTCTAATGCAATAACACCCAATTTAAACTAACCTTCGAACATGTTATAATGACTCCACAACTATAATGCAACCACCTCAAATTAGAACTAACCCGCTAACATTAGTATAACAGAATCAACCAGGCGATCCGCAAAGGTGGAGAGCGAGACTTAAGGCTACTGTCAACATCCAATTTGGCGTGGATTGAGAGTAATAACCCGGCGTAGTTGGATACATTAAAAAGGGTGAATTACCAGTTACCATTAACATAAAAAGGGGGCGAATTACCTGTGGTTTAGCAACAGCACGTGACGTTTTAGGAGGGAAGGAAATTTAAGAATTGACAGGGGTAGGGACACAGACCACCAGTCTGCAGTTCGCTGACGGAAGGGGGTGTGGGTGCCAGCATCGCAGAGAACCCAAATGGCTAGTCTCTGGCAAGATTGTTAGTCTAAAAGCGCAGAGATTTTATAACAAGAACACAGGGGTGTAATAACAATTTAAAGCAAGATATGATGCAAAGATCTAATAACCTATAATCCAGAGATACCACGCAGAGAATTCCGTTTCCCCAGATATTTCGTTTACTGAGAAATTCGTGCATAATGACAATTCGTTCAGGGATAAATTTCATTCGTCGTCAAGGGTAAACATCAAACGCATACCAAACAAAAAACGCCCACGAAATAAGTGCCCACGCTGTAATAAGGACGGGATGCTCGAGACGAATTGCTGGTCATGCACAACAAGATGACAGTAGTTTTTGTTTAAAGGACTGAGAGTAAATGGTAAAACGAATGATGGTAAGTTTATAAACGAATTGAAAATGATCCTTATGAAACACAAGCCCACCAATGCAACGCCCACAGTAAATCGAGACACACCCACAGTGAAACCAGAAAATGCCCCCAGTAAATTGAACCCACAGAACATGAATTGGCCCACAAAAATTATAAAAGAAACGCTCCTGTATGAAGAGAAAATCCCCAAAAGAAAAGTGCTCACTGCATAAAAGAACGCCACTGTATAAAAGTTTGCAAGGCCATTGTGAAAAATTTGTCCACTGTATGGAAATGCCACTGTAAGAATGCCCATGCAAATAGCAAAAATGCCCATAAACAAATGTAAACGCCCACAGTAAAATATTTTTCCCCAAAAAACGTGTTCTATCATCATCAAAAGCATCGAAATACAAAAACGAAATTCCAGAATCCAAATTCATTAACGATTTAACCAAACAAAAATTTCAGAACTACGTCGCAGTAAGCATTCCAAACGAAAATTTCAGAACTATGGAGTTTTTCAGTAACACAATACATAGTGAATTTAGCAGTAGGGGATGGAGAAGAAAAGAAAAATTACAAGGCTGGAGGATTACTCAAGGTGACACAGTAAAATTTTGCAGCAACATTGAAAAACACAACAATCCGCTGGATGTAAGCAATTAAAGAACAACCATCTAGCCCAACGATAACCAACATCGATTGAAAATTAAACATTCATTCGTCTAGATTTCCATTACATCAGCAGATCTAATCATAACCTAATGCATTCTACTCTACTAAATGATGTGCGTACGTTTTTCCTTTCGACCGCCTCGATTGATGTCCACGCCTCGATTGATGTCCTGCCCTCCGTGCCACTCCTGCTTGCTGACCGTAGAAATCTCACCGGTACCTCCCAGCCAATCGCTAGGGGTACTCTGCTTCCCCCTTAGCCCCCCGAGCCACAAAGGGGCCACACAAGATCCAAATATAAGACTAGCTTCTCATCTCGCCTC
>JASDQU010356884.1:947-11944 GCA_032191745.1 Picea mariana | reverse complement strand
AGTAAGAATAAGACAAAGTTGATATACTATAAGAAACTCATTAATTCCAAGCTAGAAGATAAAACTATCTCTTTGTTGTTGTAGTTCAACAATGAAAATATATATTGGAAACATAACAATCAACTCTCTTGAGCTTCATAGTGAAAGGGGGTTGTGGCAAAGACCTTAAACACCTTCAGAGTGGGCACAAAAGAGTTTGTAAAGTTTGTGAAATTAATAAAGTAGAGGATGAAACACTTCCTCCTAGAATAACGCAACCCTTCGGAGTGGGCACACAATAGTTTGTAAAGTTTGTGAAATTATTAAGTAGAGCTTGAAAACACTTCCTCCTAGAATAACCTCACTAACCCGACTACATATAAACATTAGATATAATTTTCATAACATTTGTAGTAACTCCAATATATATAACTTTTTAAGTTTTAAAAATAAAAACATCTAGAAAATTTCATTTGTAATTTATTATAAACATAAAAACAACTTAATAAATCAAAGTAATTAATTTTGTTTTATAACATTGAAGACCAAAATTTGATCCTCCATTTTAATCTATGCCACACTATTTTTATCCCATCTAATTACATCAATGGTAATCTTCTCTTAATGATTTCTTGTCATGTTTGTCTTACTTTCCATCTTCAATTTTATGACTTATCATTATATATCAATAAAATATATCATTAATACCAACTAGTTATGTAAAATTAAATATTAAAACAATTCTCCTTAACAACATGTCCACCCTAATTCATGTACACTTACATGGTGACTTACTACATATGCCTCAAAGGAACCTTCACTTTAATTAAAGGTATGCATTAAAAAAATATATTGGCCATTCCGTATGAGGATGTCCACCCTATGTTGTGTACACTTAGGTGGTCACTTACTAGCTCTTCCTCAAAGGGCAGTTTCACTTTAATTAAAGTATGTCTTTTTTCGGTTCGGTTCTACAACCACCTGTATGTAGAAGCTAATTCCAATAGAAAATTTACATGGTCTATCCCATTGTTACAACATCAATTGAGGGGTTCCTTACACCCAGACCTCTGAACATGCAATATTCTCTTATTTCTATTGTTACAACATCAATTGAGGGGTTCCTTACACCCAGACCTCCGAACATGCAATATTCTCTTATTTCTATTGGGATTGAGTCCATCAAACGGAGATGGAATAATTGCTGAAAGGAACATAATCATACTCATCAAAATAAAATTGAAAATTGTGTGAAAAGAAAGGTGATATTTGTATTAATATAAAATATAATTTTTTATAGGGAAAAATAATAAATTACTATGTAAATATTTGAATAATATGAAGAAATTGAATTGAATTTCATATTGTTTAATTAAATATCATTTTGGTTTTGAAATAAAACTTAGTTAAATATCATAACATAAAAACATTTGACAAAAATAAAAATCTACTAGTTTTAAATTATCAACTAATTATTTTACTTAACATAATTTTACTTAAATAATAATAATATCAACTAACTATTAAGTAACATAATTTAACTTAAATAATAATAATAATGAAAGTCTTTCCAATATAATTTATCAATAACACTAAAGAATGACTATAATCTATCCTCATTACCAATTATACAGTGTGTTACACAAAAAAATTGCAACCTTCACTAACAATTATACAGCATGTTACACAAAAATTTGCAACCTTCACTAATAAAGACAAGAAAAGAGAACTAAATTCATCGAGTGCAAAATTCCTTCATCCAACCCTCTACAAAACAAACAAACAAAGAAACGAGACTTGTTCACAAACGCAGAGACTGGTTCCCATGACAATCCTACAAATCCGTTGTGCCCCTCGGTGCGCGGGGGATTGCAAGTTATAACGGTCATAACGCCGGGGGATTGCAAGACATAACGGTCCATAACGCCGCTCTGATCTTGAAAAGGAAACCCTCCACCTTCTCAGAGACTGTATCGCTACTAATACTACTCGCCTCCTCGGCATCGGTGGTAAAGTGGTAGCTGCGGAGGAACATCTGCCTCTTTTTTAAACGCTCTTTCGCATAATCAAATCCAAATTGCCCTTCGCCGAGGATGTGATTACTTTCGCATTCGTCCGCATAATGACGGGACCCGAAAGAAAGACGCTTTGATAATCTTCTTACGCATCTTCTTGTCCTAGCACTTCCATGAAGATTGCTGCGGAAGGAGAGATGCTTCCCAGACACCGCCCTAGACAGCGGAGCCGCTGGATTCATCCTTGTTTTTTGTTCTTTCTGCATAAAAATAACCACCTCTTCGAACTCTTTGTTTTCCTGCAAACCAACTGTATTGTTATTGTTCAAACCGTATGGAAACCCAAAATCACCAACTATCGATTTTCCTGCTCTCCTGTTAATGTTATTGTTCAAGGTTTTGCCTCTTGCTAGAGCACAGTAAAACAGAAGAATATAAGGAAAATTCATTCATTTCCTTAACGTCAAAGTTCCCGTTAGATGACTACTCTGACGCGCCGAGCCGAGCCTAGCCTCGCCTCCTGATATCATTGACCGCGTCAAGCAACTTTCGTCAACACAGCTATCACCAACGGTAGTTCAAAAGCCATGTGATAGCGCTGCACTTTCTCTCTCTCCATATATATATTTGAAGGTAGCAAAATCCAACATAATTTAGTCGTTAATCAATATTCACTAAATCCAATATAATTTAGTCGTTAATCAACAGTCACTCATCAGCGAGAGCATCTATTATTGGTTGCTATTTGTGGATGTTGATTAATTTATCAAGGTTATTAAAGGAAAACCAACTACCTAAAATGAGTAGTTTGTGATCTTTAATAGGTCAAACTTCCACTTTTTAGGATTGTTATTAACATATCTTCTTAGATGAGATAAAAAAAAACTCTTGAATAATTAGAAATAATTTTTGGTTTTAAAAGTCTTAAAACCAAGGTATATTGATTTATGGAAAACTACACTACTTGAAATAAATGGGAGATACCTATAAGTCTTGGGCTCTTAAAACCAAGACATATCCACTCAAGGAAAACCACATTACTTGAAATTAATGCCAGATACCTATAAGTCTTGGGCAAGTTAGCCTATTTTCTCAAGTAGAAAAAAAACAAACTCTTAACCCATAAAAATTAGAAAATATTTATTAACATTATAATTTTAAATTAATTAAATTATTATTTTTAATTAAATATATTTTTAATATTTTTAAATATTTCAATACAATTTAATTTTGCAATATTAATATTAATATTTGATAGTTAAAATTTCATTAATTTAAAATCATATTATTAATGTAGAATATATTTATGGAGAAACAAATTAAATAATAAAGTTAAATTGACCGTTGAAATTAAATAAAAAATTAAATAACCCATTAAACATGACCATTGAAATTAATTAAAAGTAAAAAAATTGATTAGCGGTAAAAATAAACAAAGAAATTAAGTTAGTCGTTAAGAAAGAAAAATATTTAAAAATGAATAAATTAATAATAATATTAATCTGAGAAAAAAAGAAAAGAAAATGTCACGTAGATAATCAATGAAAAAGATAATAATGATTTCATAATAATGTTATATAATATTGTTATATAATAACATAAAATAACAATGTAATATAATGGCAAGTGATATAATATAATATAATAATATAAAATAAGAATGTAATATAATTTTAAAGAATTATAAGTAATCATTTACATTCTTAAGGTAGGATAGATCAATTCTGGAGTTTAATCATCATTATCATCATCAATCTAATAATAACAATAATTAAATTAATATAATAATGAATATGATAAAGATGGTGTAAATTACTAATTACTGAAAAATTATAATATTGGTAAGCTAATCCATTATTATAATATATTCATATATTCTAATGATAACAATGAAAATGAAAAAACGAAAAATTGTATAAGCCTAGAGTAATCAAAGAGAAGAAAAACCTTGAGAAAAATGAAACACAGGAATCCAAAAAAATGAAACAAAACAATTTCATTAATTCAAAATTATATTATGCAATATTAATATTGGATAATTGAAATTTCATTAATTAAAAATGATTTGATATGTCCAAAAAAAACTATCTCTTAGTTAATAAAAAGTAATTTTAGAACTTACTCTAAGACCTATATATATATGGAAGGAAAAAATAACATTTTATTTTTGGATTTTTAGTTTTTATCAATAAATTTAAATTAAATAATATTTATTAATATTGTAATTTTAAATTCCTTGGATTGGGTGACAACTGGCCAGCTAGAGACCATTGGTGCGCATGTAACCAGGGAAGTTATTACCCCCAACTATCATCCAAACCCCCATACTATTTGAATGACGGGCTCCTGCGCAATAGTAATGGTAGTGCACTGCTCCATGTCTTGGAAGTTAATGGCTATTCACATGAAGCAACTCTAAAGCATCGAAGCAAGTACTCATCCTCGGGTTGGTGTCACTTCGACATTCATGGCGCCCCCCACTATCATTTCGCCGACCTCTATGAAGGTAAGAGCCCCTGAGCATTCTTTCATTCTCCATATTCAATTGGCTCTCTAGTTTTGTATGTTTTTCACGTCTTCCTACTGTGGACATTCTCATGTAGCCTCTTTACCACTGCTGGTCACCTCCTTCAGCCTCCATTTCACTAGAGTTGCTCCTCTATCATGGTTTTCTCCTCATTGTCACATTTTATGTTGCAATACATCAACCATGCTCAGAGAGCATGGCAAACCCAAAAGACAACCATTGTACTACAACTTTATCGTGCGATGCAACCACTCTGACCCCTCGCATCCTTTCCCTCCGACTAGCTCCTCGATAAGGGGCCAGAATTGGACTGAGACTCCTACTCCCTCCCCTCACGCCCCGCACTCGCCTCCACCCCTTTCTGAAACCATGCATGATTATGGAAGCTACCCAGTGGATGAAGAAATTCCTCCTTTTGAGTTACATCCTTTGGAAGCCCCACTTGAGCCTAACATCATCACGAGGCCCCAAGCCCAACCTATGGATCAAGGAAGTTACATGGTGTAGCAAGGAAGTTGCATGGTGGAGCAATAAATTCCTCCCAACTCGCTCACATAGTGGATAGCTAGGAACAATACCCCTCGGCTGGACATGGAAGAAAATCCACCGATGACTTTTGATATGGATACAACTCCTCTCACAGACACAGATGGGAAAATTGAGCATCCTCTCCTCAATCCTCGTCGCTTTTTGAACTACCACCTTCTATTGATCTTTGATATGTGGCGAATCTTGGAGGACCAAACTTAGAATCAACACACTCTCAGTTGACGCATGGACCTCATGTTCGACGCCTTATTAGATCTCCCGGATAAAAGTCATTGTTTGACTTGTGGAAAAATGTTCGTCTTCACCTACGACACTGATGGACGCCTGAGTTTTCCAAATTTCTAGCTTCTCTCTCTTTTTGCATATTAGGAACCGGCTTCAAATTTTTTTAGTTTTGTTAAATTTTCTGATTTATGGCTACAACCATCGTAGATATGTTCTCTGGTGCACGACATGAGACACATCTTATGTAAGCAATATGATATTTGTCACGTTGAACTCTGAAAATACAGTTATGGTTTCCAAGTGTTTCTATAAGCCACATGTTATGGTTATGGTTTCCCTAATGTGACAGAACAATAGGTGTTAAGCAAAGAACTTGATGCTTTTAAGGTAATATATATTTCTCTCTTTTATTTAAAAAAAATATTGTAATTTTAAATTGATTAATATTTTAATATATTAAAATACTTTAATATAATTAAATTATTCAATATTAATATTTGATAGTTAAAATTTCATTAATTCAATTTGATAATTAAAATGATTTGATATTTGAATTGTAAATCAAAATAGAGATTTTAATTTTATTATTTTAGTTAAATTAAAGACTTGTTTTTTAATTTATTAAATTATTTTTATTTAAAAACAAAAAATTAATTCAAAAAATTAAAAACTCATTTCTTAATTGGGCATACTTCCACTATGCCAGATACCTATGGCCTATGGATATTGGGAAAGTATTAAAAAAAAGAGAGGGTAAATTGATAATAATATTAATTACAGAAAAGAAGTAAGTAATGGCATGCTTCAATCATTCATCAAGAAAATGTTATGTAGATAATCAATGAAAATATAATAAAAAGATAATAGTGAGATGATAATAACTTTATATAATAATATAAAATAATAATGGAATATAACTTAATAATACAATAATTAAGTTAATATAATAATGAATATGATAGTGATGGTGTAGATTATTAATTAATGAAATATAATAATATTGATAAGTTAATTCATTATTATAATATTATAATATATTGATATAATTCAATAATAAAATTGAAAATGAAAAAATGAATTACTGTATAAGCCTAGAGTAGAATTTTTTTTAAATGATAAGAAAAATGAAACTCATGAATAAAAAAAATGGAAGAAAACATTTTCACTAATTTAAAATTATATTATCCCTCGAATGGGGTGACACCTCACGAATTCATGTCACATGATGTGTTCACAGCGAGGGAAGTTAAATCCCCTTGCCACCACCATCCTTCTCAACTCACATGAAATTCTTAGCATTTAATCTGGCCAAATCCTAGAGCATCGGGACAATTCAACAACTCTAATGGTGCTTCAAGTTTAATTTATTGGTATTGGTACGATGCCTCCCGGATGCAACACTTTGGCATTCATGGCTTCCATAGCCATCACGTCATTCATCATCACAGAAGGATTTCTCTCTTTCTTCCCTTATCTCTGATTTTCATCCTCTATCTCTCATTCTCCCCTAGCTCTCAAGCTTTGGATCTCCCATGCCTCTGTAATTTTCCTGCTATCCATCCCAAGAATTTACAACCTTTCCAATGTGAATTCTTCCCCCCACGGGCTTAGTTTCACCATGCCTTGTGAGAGAGGCAAGCCCAAGTGTGGGCTGACCTACTATAATCAAGTACATAGGCACCGACACACTGGACCTACTTCTCTCTCTCCCTTTCCAGAAAGAATCCCATCCCATTCTCTATATTCTGATCAAAATTAAGGCATGGATGCCAAGGAAGATATTCACTCGCCTATTCTACTGCCCAGTTATGGAGGATGAATAGTGGAGAAGGAGATTTCTCCTCAGTGGGAGGAGATCCCTCATCACTTGCAGTATACTAGTGGTGAACATATGACACAAGAAAGTATCAAAATCCCTTTGAATTCATGGGAGCTAGGCATGACAGGTTGCCTCATAGAGGAGGAACTTCCTCCTCTGATATTGGATTTTTGCAATAACTCCACCCACCCCAATGCGGAAGACCCAGGGATCAAATCAGGCAAATCTTGGAAAGAGGAGGAAAGTTGCAACCCACCCAGAAGGGATTTACCCACAAACGCACCAATGCAACTGACTTTGGACAACCACGATCCATCCATATCATGTAGGCTCAGAGAGGAACATTTGGACCTCATTTTCAAGATGAGAAGGGCACTGGCTGAGCTGCTGCACAACCAACGCATCCTCAAAAAACACATGGATCTTTTGTTTTATTCTTTACCAAACGAGCCTACAAAGAGTCGCTTTTCGACATGCTACCATCCATATGCTTTCACAGTTCTCCAAGAAGAGAGTTGGGTTCACCTCATGTCTAAATTTTTTACTGTTAATTTTTTGGTCTTAAGTGTTATGTTTTTTTCTTCCATGAAATTATGGTGCACTTGCTCGTCAATGAACAATGTCCACCGCCTATGCTGGTTTCCATGCATTTGGCAGAACATGTGGCGAGCTATTATGGTTTTAGGCATGTGTCTCTTTCTAGTCTATGCATAGTGCAAGCCACCTGTTTGGGTTTCCATACATGTGGCTGAACATGTGGCAAGTCTTGGTGTACTGTTACACGTGTCGATTTTTAATGACATAAGGTAATACCATCTTTTTTTATTTACAAAAAGAAATTAAAATTAAAATTATGTTATGAAGTATTAATATTTGATATTTAAAATTTCCTTAATTTAAAATGATTTGATATTTTATTTCTACATCAAAATAGAAATTGATTTCAATTTCATAATTTGAAAAAACTTAAAAACCCATTTCTTAACATACTAAACAATTTTTGTTTAAAAAATTAATTCAATCTATGCCACTAAAATCTCAAGGAAAAACACCATAAATGGATTTTTTTATTATTATTAAAAGTAAATTAATTATCTATATCTCTCTTTATATATATTTGGAAAGTAGCAATATCTACCATAATTTACTTATCAAATTAATAATGACAAAAATCATTAGTGGATGCCATATGTTATCCATATGTTTGTTGACTCATCAATTTTATTCAAAGAAAACCATATCACCTAAAATAATTCTTTGTTGTTGTTGGTCCAGTAATGATTAGGATCATGACCCTTTAACCTAATTCCTTAAATCCAAGAAAAAAAAAACTCTTAGAAAAGGTCTTAGTCTAATACCTATATATACGGAAGACAAGGTCTTAGTCTAATACCTATATATACGGAAGACAAGGTCTTACTCTAATACCTATATATACAAAACGGAAATAAATATTTTTGGATTTTTCCCTTTTATGAGTAAATAAAAATAAAATAATATTTATTAACATTTTAATTTTAAAGTGATTAAATTAGTATTTTAATTAAAAATATATTGATATTTTAAAATAATTTAATAGAATTAAATTATTTAATAGTAATATTTGATAGTTAAAATTTCAATAGTTAAATTTGATAGTTAAAATGTTTTGATGTTTGAATTGTAAATCAAAATAAGGATTTAAATTTTATTATTTTAAACAAATTAAGAACTTATTTCTTAATATTCTAAATTTAAAAACCTAAATTAAATATCAAAAATTAAAATTAAATAAAAAATCTAAAAACAAAATAAGTTTTTTAATTAACTTTAATAAATAAATAAAATTAGGGTTCTTTCTAGCTTATCTTTAGGCTGTCCTCCTTCCCCTTAATATTAATATTACACTCAGCTCTTCATTTTTAATGGAGGCTTTTTGTTCTAAAGATAGATCGATCCTGATGTGTATCCTAAACGTGGTCAATTCATTCACAATACTATGCTTCTTCCAAATATCGATGGAAATTAATTCAATTAATTACATTTTTGGGCTCAATGATTTGAATTATAAATTATTTTAATCTATTATTTAAAAAATAAATAAAAAACCCTTTTCTCAACATACTAAATTACTTTTATTTAAAAATAAAAAATCAATTCAATTGATTAATTTTTGGTTTAAGTGATTTGAATTATAAATTATAGTACATATTTTAATTTTGTTGTTTTAAGCAAATTGAAAATCCATTTCTGAAAATACTAAATTACTTTTATTTAAAAATAAAATATTAATTTCATTGATTACTTTTTTTTTTTTTTTCTCATATAACATTTATTCACTTTATTACTATTAATCTTTAAAAAAAAACAATAAATAAATAAATTATAATTATCTATATCTATATCTATATAATATTTTTATTTTTATGTTATTCTTTTTTAGAAACAAGCTTCTTTTGCATTGAGAATATGGCTATGATTAGATATCTAATGTATAAGAACAAGTTAAACAACATGGAAGAGAAGAAGCTTCCTAAAATTATTTCAAAATCAAGTCATAACTACCATCGACTCAAGGGAGGATGGCATAAAGATGCTCGGTCTTGGATAAACTATTGGGGAATCATGGAAGACACCATTTTGTAGAATAAAGATTTTATTTAAAAATACATCAAATCAAAATTTAAGAAGAAAATGTGGTGTGATAAAGAGTTAGAGGAAAAAATAAAATTAAGGTATTATAAGGATGTAATCAACTCTAATCTAGAAGATAAAAATTATCTATCTATTTTGCCAAGTGTAAAGAAAAAAATAAGTATTGCTAAGATAAGAACAAATTCTCACGAGCTCCATAGTGAAACTCAGAGTTGGTCAATTCCTAAAAAACCATGGGATGAAAAAGTGTGTCACCTTTGTGACACTAAAAAGGTTGAAGATGAAACACACTTTCTCTTAGATTGTCGAGCCTATCCCAAGAAGTTACGGCCTTTACAATGTGAATTCTTCCCCCCACAGGCTTAGTTTCACCATGCCTCGTGAGAGAGGCAAGCCTAAGCATGGGCTGAACTACTACAATCAATTACGTAGGCACTGATGCACTAGACCTACTACTCTCTCTCCCTTTATAGAAAGCATCCCATCCCATTCTTCCTATTCTGATTAAAATTAGGGCATGGATGCCAAGGAAGATCTTCACTCGCCTATTCCAGTGCCCACTTATGGAGGATATATAGTGGAGGAGGAGATTCCTTCTCACTGGGAGGAGATCTCGCGTCACATGAAAGATACTGGTGGTGAACATATGACACAAGAAAGTACCAAAATACCCTTGAATTCCCGGGAGCTAGGCATGACAGGTTGTCTCGTAGAGGAGGAACTTCCTCCTCTGATGCTAGATTGTTGCAATAACTCCGTCGACCCCAATGCAGAAGACCCAGGGATGAAATGGGGAAAATTTTGGAAAGAGGAGGAAAGTCACAACCCACCAGAAGGGATTTACCCACAAACACACCAATGCAACTGACTTTGGACAACCACGACCCATCTAGATCATGTAGGCTCACAGAAGAACATTTGGCCCTCATTTTCAAGATGAGAAGGGACCTAGCCGAGCTACTGCATAGCCAAAGCATCCTCAAAAAGAACATGGATCTTTTGTTTTATTCTTTATCATACGATCTTGCAAAGATTCGCTTTCAAAAATGTTCCCATCCATACGCATCACAATTCGCCAAGAAGAGAGTCAGGTTCACCTCATGTCTACATTTTTTACTGTTAATTTTTTGGTCTTAAGTGTTATGTTTTTTTCTTCCATGAAACTATGGTGCACTTTCTCGTTAATGAACAATGTCAACCGCCTATTCTGGTTTCCATGTATTTGGCAAAACAGGTGGCGAGCTATTCT
>JASDQU010356874.1:0-11964 GCA_032191745.1 Picea mariana | reverse complement strand
AAGATTATATAATTGACTAAAATATTCGCCAAAAAATTATATATACATTTTATATTATTTATAAAATAGCCTTCAATTTTTCCTATGTATCATGGGGATTTGCCCATTTATTATACATATAAATTTAGGGGGGGTTCTTAAAATCACCCCTGAATATATGTTTATTATTTATTTATTATTGTAATTTTTTTTTTATTCTGATGGTTATGTTCACTTTGACATGTATATATTCCATTGTTTATTGTTCTATTGAGATCTTAATATGAGATACATATTAGAAGTATATGCGTGTTATTTGCTAATGTTTGATTTCTGGTTGTATTATAGATTTGTTATGTATTTCTTTTCAGTGGAGGAAAACCTTGTTATGATCCTGACCATTAAGTTGAAAATTTTTTGGAAGCATGTAGAGTGAGTTTCATGGATATCATTCAAGCACTAAGTTAATAATTTTCTTGTAGACACACCATATGAGGGAAATAGGGAGAGGAAAATCCCAAGCATAAAATGAAATTCCAGTTCAAAATGAGTGAACTATCTTAAGTGAGAAATCATAGTAGTATACTAACATATCACAATTTTTAGTACAAAGAAGGACTAAGAGAACAACAAATTTTGAATTGTATAAACTTCCAAATTTAGTGGACACGAAGGAGAAGGTACAACCTTGGGTGATATTTTTCCAAGGAAGAGTACCCAACATCGGAGGGAGGTTGAGGACCACACCAAGGCAGATCATGATCATGAATACAATGAGTAAAATACTCTAACTAATGGTACCATACCTTAGCCACTACCAATTAGAGGTAGAAACCCAACGGCCCAAGGAAAAAATAAAGATGAATAGAGAGAAAAATTATACTTCATAGATAAATGTATTGTCCCCTAGGTCATCCCCATGACTCATATGGGAAAATGATAAGGCATTACGTGTAGGAACACCTTCCTAAGCCACTCTAGGCCTTCAAGCCGATTCTCAGGCTAGAGAGGGGGTACCCTCAAATCTTATAAAGATGTATATTTTTTAGGCTTAGATTGGTTTTGTAGCAAGAGGCATGGTAATGCATGGTGCATACCTCCATAGTTTTGAAACAAAAAGTGAAATATTGTGTATAGTGAAAGGGAAAATTACTAAGGGATGCTAGATATAAATTTCATTAACCCAACACAAAAGGGAACCTTAATACTGTTTCCATTCTTAGATGGCATAATGTAAAAGAACATTAAAATGCATCCCAAGAGGAGGCCAAAATCTAGTTTCCTATTAAACGTATCCATGAGACAAAAAAATTAAATGGGTATGCACACATATATAGATCTATTAATTCATTCAACACGTAAATAAGATATAAATTGGAAGAAACCAACACAACTTGCTTGGAATTTACTATTTCAACAATGGAAATGTGTCTCAATCCCGATTATAGAATAAATTCAATAGTTCACTGAGTACAATGAGGACACCATATGAGGACTATTAAATCTCAGTCCTAGGCCTTTATTGCTTTCCTTCCCAAAATCTAAAACTCACAATTATGCTTATAGAGAGCAAGAGAAAGAGAGTAGAATAGAGTAATAGAATCGATGTGATATATCCTCCTGACATGGATTCAACATTAAATATGTAGTGAAATGGATTTTCTCTCTCAAAATTTCCACAACCTAAGAATATAAAATTTCTTGATATTTTCTGCTACTGTCGAGATCTCCTTTTCTAGACTTGATTGGCCTGTTATCTGGTACTAAATAATCTCCCATTATCAGGGATTACTTATCTAATAAAATAGTACCACTTCTTGTACCATTGAAAAATTAGGAACCATCATGCAGGGAATAACAAAAAATGATTATGTTCTAATTTTGTCTCTTCCCCCCTTTGGAACCATGACCCTTTCATGATTGACAACGACTTCATCTAATGTAATGCTTTTTGCAAAGGTGGCATTGGCAACCAAGGTGGGACTTGCTACCATGGTAGTTCTTAAGATATGGACCATATATCTTGAGGTACTCTCATTGGTTGAGCCTTTGTGGTGTAAAACAATGATTAGTTGTCCCCATCCTTCTTCACTAAGTTCTCTCTCACTTCTCAAAATTATAAAGGAATTATCTAATTATTTATTCTTTGTATGATCCACGGGTAACAAAGAACGAAGAAAGTGATTTAATAGGGTCCAATTGGAGATGCAAGGTTGAAGTTGATTCAAATGATTTGAAGCTGTGGATATTTCTCATTCTCCATGGATGATAGCTGAATTCTTTTTTCTTTCAACATCCCAACATATTTTTCTAGGGAGTGAAAAACAAATTGTTCATCCCAACGACAGGGAAGGTATTTGGTCACCATAGTTGTTATGTCACCCATAAAATTGTTATTTTGATATTTTGTTGATGTGGTCTTCTTATCAATTACATTCCAATTGCACAGTCTTGTGGTGTAGGGGTCTTCATCCATAGAAACATAGGTCCTATATTTGATTCCAAATAGAGCAATGATTGGGAGGGGATTGAGTTTAGTATCTTGTTTACCTTACTAGACACATGGGCTCTATGTGCCACTTCCCTATGCACATGATTCAACTACTTCCTCACTTGCCTACATAGGTCATTAAAATCTAAGTAGAATTTTGCATGCTCTGATTTTAGATACATCTTGCATATCATATTTCCACATGGTTATCTTCATTTTAATAAGTTTTTCTAGTAGCTTAGACTCTTCTAGGGCCTCCTCATACTTAATTCTTAAGGCCTCTTTTTCATGTTTGACCAATTCCATGTCAACTCTATCATTAAATATTTTTTTCTCAGTCTCTTCTATCTTCAATCATTGCTTCTTTAGATCATCTTTCCTTTGATAATCTAGGGCCTATACACTCATTTATTTCTCTAAGCTATCTTTATGTTTAGCCTTCCAATCCTCTAATTCTGTAAGGAGTTCATAAATTATTTATTGGAGTTGAGATATGTCACAATCCCTTACTTTAGAGGACACAATAGGAGTAGGGGAGGTTCTTCCCATTCATGTCATGGTAACTTGGACATGTAGAGTTTTGAATTATTTCCTTGCTTAATCAAATTTAGCTTTCGATTATATGGTGTTAATTTTTTATATTTCTAGAGATTCCACCCTTTCCTTAAGGGATTGATTTTTAACATTGAAGATGGAATTCTCATGGTTGAGAAAGTTGATCTCGTTTGTCAAGTTTTTTTTCATCTAACATTTGTTATACAAGTGGGAGTGTCAATGCAACCTAAATTCTATCTAAAGCCTTGATATTTTCCTACTTTTCTTTGAGAGTGGAGACAAATTCTATATCTACCCATGGATCCTTTCCCATAGTGATTGGTTTTCTTTCCAATAAACCTTTCTCAACTTATGGGGATTTCACCTTTTCTATTAAAAAATGGTTATTAGTAATCATAGACTCTAGTAAATGATGCCATCGATATTATCAAGAATATTTATGATGAGGAGACTACAACCTTGGTTAAATTGTTCCTTATTTCAACACATTTCAACTTCCGAGGAAATATCTATGAACATATTGAAGGAGTGGCAATGGAATCTCCTTTATCACTTGTTGTAGATGATATTTACTTGGAATGGTTTAAAAAAAAGTTTGTTGATACCTATCCTATTAATCCCAAGCCGTGGAAAATATTTGTTGATAACACGTACATAATCTGGCCTCATGGTGGAGAGAACTTACAAAGGTTCAAAGGCCACCTGAATAGAAAAGATGAGAGCATAAAATTTACCATGGAAATAGAGGAAAACAACAACATCCCATTTCTTGATATCCTTATCTCAAAGAAAAATCATGGCTCATTATAACACCAGGTTTATCACAAGAAGAAACATATGAACATGTATCTCCAACCTGAGTCTCATCACCACCCAACCCAGAAACTTGGCGTCATTAAAACTTTGGTGAATTGTGCAATTAGGGTTTCAGATAGTGATCATGTGGAACATGAACTTAATCACATGGAGCAAGTTTTCAAGAACAATGGCTATAATGAACATAAATTAAAAAAAGTTGTCTTAAGATCTAGGAGTAGAACCTGGATCTTGAGTGAACCATAGGATGAAGTAAATAATATCATGCTTCCTTATATCAAAGGTACACCAGACAAATATCAAGAATTCTATGGAAAGGTAATATTAAGGTTATATTCACTCCTCCGAATACTCTCAATGACATGTTGGATTGTGCTAAAGATGCCATTGATCCAAAACTTCAGAAGGGTGTTTATATAGTACCATACTCATGTGGAAGAGACTATATTGGTGAGACAGGAAGATCATCACACTTTAGACTCAAAGAAAATTTCACAGACATTAAGCATAACCGGATCAAAGGATATGCCTTAGCTGAATATTCTTTTAATAATGGCCATTTGATTTGCATAGAAAATGCTAAAATCATTGCGAAGACAAGCCACTATGGTAAAATAAAAATATGTGAAGCCCTAGAAATTGAATTAAATTCTTCTAACAACAACTTCGATGAAGGATTCAAAATCAAAGAATTGTGGAATCCTATTCTAGATAAAATTAAAAATGAAAATAGTAGCAACCTGGAATAATATTTACGTTGGTTGGCTCACTCATTGGTTTTAATTGACTATTTATATATGGGTTGAGAGGCCATTAATAATTGAGCTTAACAACCTTTTGGTGATGATCCTAACTCGTGGATCGAAAATTCGAGTAAATAAAATATTGAACACAGTTCCATCATCTCTTAATACTCTACTACTTAAGAAATGAATAGTTTAATAGGGATAGTTGTCATTTTTGGGATGACAACCACTTTCATATTTTATATGATGACTCTACTTCACCTTATGTAGAGAACATAAATGAGACAAACAAGGAGCCAATTATGACTACCAATGTCTAGCTTTCATACTCTATAATGATAGTGTTCCTTTTAGATTTAGCTTCGACCATTTCCAACTATGTGGATGGATCTATGTATTTGGTTCCATATGATCAGTGTATACATTTGGAACACCATTTTAAGATGCCTATTGAGTCCCAATATCTTCAGAGGGGAGTTCACATGAGCACTTGGACATGCCACCCCAATTTACAGTGGAGCTTGGACTACTTGAACATGGTGGCTAGAAATTCTACATGAGACCCTGGATCTCCAGCCTACTTCAGCATCGTGGTCTATGGTTATCCATGGGACCCTGGTATATGGTTGTACTCCCTCATAAAAAACATTGAGGAAAACACTTTCATAAAGGGGATTGAATGTAGTGTAACTAGGGGAATAATTTGGGGTACTACCTAGGGTGGTACCCAAGGGGAATACTAGTAGATATGTATTGTTATGTAGGAAGGCCACTATTAGTAAATAAGGCATAGTGTGAACATAATAAATGTAAGAGGTCTTACTAGAAGGTTCTTAAGTGGTAGGTATAACTATATAAAGGGGTGTAAACAATGTAATGTGCATGTTGAGAAGTATTGTATTTGGAGTGTATCCCATTAGGAGGTTTCCTCCTCCAGAGAGAGAGAGAGAGAGAGAGAGAGAGAGAGATGAACCTGGAATGGTTCATGGATAGGATAGAGGAGGTTTTAGGGTCAAATAATCTATGAACAATTCAACAAACCAAAGCAATGGGAAAGTTTCTAGGAAAAGGCATTGTCCAAGAGTGAAACCATATAAGGGACTCTTCTCATATCCTTGTAGGAAATGGCTGAAGGTGGCCTCTATCAATTGGAAAGGGGTGGCATATTAAGGAAGCCACTTTGATGAAATTATCTATAAAAGGAGGAATTTGATAAGATGAAAACTCTCTCTTATTTGAGTGATGAATTGAGGATTGAGTGGAATACTTGTCTTAAGATGTTTTCTAATATTTCAAGATGGTGGAAAATACTTTTAAAGGAAAAATTGGATGAGCATAGATAATGATGAGACTTGCCTAAAAAATAGTAATACTTAATTGTGGTAGAGAATGTTGGTTCCAATGGTGGTGGAAGTGTCAAATTTGACTATTGGTATAAAAAAATTATAGTGATTATTCTCATTTTTCACTAAATCTTGGTAATTTCCTTCAAGATTTCACAAAGAGTGTGGGAGAGATCCCCATTATAAAATTTTAATGTGAAAACACCACATGTGGGAATTCACTCTAGATGTATCCTATTAATGGGAAATTTTGTACATTATCCACCATTCATTTTTAGGCCAAGACAAGTGTTTGATTCTCATTGTTTGGGAAGATTTGGTACACACAATTTTGACTGATTCTTCACCTTCATTGGATGTCTTTAATTTACATGGATGAATCTCTTCTTTTTGGTGATGTAAATTTTTGCACTAGAAAAAGGTCCTACCCCATTGATCAATATGGATAGTATATCTTCCTTTGCAAGGTAAACTTCTACATGGGGAAATCTCCAATCATTCATAGCAGCTCGGTTTTTCGCTGCCCCTAAAAGACTTGACCCCCACAAGATATTTATGGTAATTGATTGGTTTGAATGGGGTGAACCTTTTCCATTAATATATTAGGGATTGTTTACTTTGTTTACGTCCTCAAACCCATGAGGCATCCTAATCCATTTATTGATTGAGTGGGAAAAACCTTAATTTTTTGTGGTATTTATCAACACTTTATTCGCTGATAGAATAACTCCTCACACACAAATTACAACCATGAATCTATCTCCATTGGGATGATTGCAACTACTAATTGATCATTTTTGTAGAGTACATATTATTCCTCTTGTGAAACTTTTAAACTAATTCTCTRTGAGGGACTTGGAGGGATTTCACATGCACTTTGAAGGAGTGATACTATAGTTAGGAATATTATAGGCCCATGATTCTTGGTTGGGGGGGGGGGGAGGACAATTCAAATGGATCCAAGTGCATGGCCATGGTTTTGGGTGTGGGTATAAATTTATGCAAGGTATTCCATAATATAAAAATATGGGTGAAGCTCTATGAACTTCAAACATTGACCATAAAGTCTAAATTTTTTGGTAGGGGTGTCCTAGTAGGACAACATCAACTCATACTATTGGATGCCTTCTCCTTATGAGGTGCCAATAACTAGAATCTAAAAGTGAGTAGAGTCGTACCTTAACCCATTGGGATAGAGGGACAAAAATTGGGTTATGAATTCAAAATGTAGACTGTAGGCTTAAAAAGGTTGACAAGTCTACAAAATGAAAAAATAAAAGGAAAGTAGAAGGAAATGGAATGGAAAAACTATTCTACTATAATAAAAGGTAGGGCCTTGTTTATAAACTCATTCTCTTAACCAATGAAATGATTGAGATTCCTTCCATTGATAGGAAAAGAAAGTATCCCCCCTCCAAATTTTTTTGAATGGAAAGAATCAAGGAGTTTCCCACATATCTTTTTGATTGCATAGGGTTCTAGATAGAGGGTATGAAACTTTCCATGTTTACTAGTGTTAGAAAAGGTGTGAGTACATTTGCTTCCTGATTTAGAAGGTGTGAGTACATAGTGCAAATTTCAAAAGGTGTACTAACTGGTTTTTCATTCTGCATTCTAAACCTCTCCAACACCTTCTCTATGTACTCACCCTAAGACAATGTCAATTTGCAATTTTTCCTCTCTTGTTATTCTCATACCAAGGATTTTCTTTGCAACACCCAAATCCTTCATCGCAAATGAATTAGCCAATTTATTCTTGAGTAAATTTATATCCTGCATATTAGACCCTGCAACAAGCATGTCATCTACATACAATAGCAAGATAAAATAGCTTCCATTTTCTAGCCTTTTAAAATAAACACGGTGATCAGAATGACATATACTATAACCTTGTTCTGTCATAAGCCTATCAAAATTCAAAAACCATTTCCTTGGAGCTTTCTTTAGGCCATACAAGCTCTTCTTCAACCTGCATACCGAATTCTCCTTCCCTTTTACCTCATTCCCTTGTGGCTGCTACATACAAAGCTCTTCATCCAAATCCCCATGGAGAAAAAATGTTTTTACATATAACTATTCAAGATGCAAATCTTCTACTGCCACAAGACTTAAAATAGTCCCAATTGAAGTCATTTTAACAACAAGAGAGAATATTTCATCAAAATCTATACCTTTCTTTTGTGCAAACCCCTTTACAACAAGTCTATCCTTGTACCACTTTTTACCTCCATCTTCTTCCTTCAACCTGTAAACCCATTTATTTTGAAATTATCTCTTTTTCTCCCACTTATTTTTAGTGTTTATTTGCATTGCCTCTTCGTAACTTTTTTGGTTCACCAGAATCAATCAACAATAAATAAGACAATGAAAGAGAGTATCATTCAGGGGATCTACTTAACATGGTAGATATTATAACAACACTTGCAGGAGTTTGAAGTACATGTTGCTCCCGTTGTTGTACATTTTGATTTTCTGGTACCTTTGGAATTTATTTTTTAGTGATCTCATCAAGAACTGTGTATTTTGGATTTTCTTTTTCATGTTTCTTTCCCTGCAAATGATCTTTGTACATGACCTTCTCATTGAATATGAAATATCTACTCCTAATGATTTTGTGATTTTCATAATCCCATAAGAGATAACCAAAATCATTAACACCGAATCCAATAAAGGTACACTTCTTGGATTTTTCCTCAAGCTTTGTTCTATTTTCTTTATCAATATGGACAAATGCTTCACAACCGGAAGTCTTCAAAAAATAATAGTTTACCTTTTTACCTGTCCATGTCTCCACTAGAACTCCACCATCCAAAGAGCTTGAAGGTCCTCTTTTTATTAAGTAAACAACAATATCTACAACATCTACCCAGAATTGTAAGGGCAACCCAACATGCAATCTCATACTCCTTGCATGCTCCATGATTGTCCTGTTCATCCTTTTTGACACACCATTTTCTTGTGGTGTTCCTGGAACTGTTTTCTCTCTATGAATCCCATGGTATGAACAATAATAATCAAAATCCTTGCTGCAATATTCACCTCCATTGTCTGATCTGAGACACTTAAAACTTTTTCCTGTATCAATCTCAACCAAATATTTTCATTTCTTAGAAGTATCAAAAACATAATTTTTTTTCCGAATGCAATAAACCCAAGTTTTTCTAGTTACATCATCAATAAAAGTAACATAATAACGAGAGCCACCAAGAGATGATACTTGATTTGGTCCCCATACATCTGTATACACAAGCTCTTACCTTTCACTCTTCTTTTCTTTTCCGACTATGAGAAATCTAACTCTCTTCTGTTTTCCATAAACACAGTGCTCACAAAAATCCAAATCAATTTGTTTAAGATCTGGCAACACATTTCTTTTGTGAAGTATCTGCATTCCCTTCTCACTCATATGTCCAAGCCTATGATGCCACAGTGTTGTATCCACTCCTGTAGAAGCTAAATAGATAGAAGAGTCAATATTACCAGTACATAAATACAATGTACCTACCGTCTCTCCTTTTTCTATCACCAGTGATCCTTTAGTGACCTTCCATGCCTTATCTATAAATATAGATATACAACCTCCACTTTCCAATTTCCCTATTGAAATTATATTTTTCCTTATATCTGGAATATGCATTACCTCTTTCAACAACCATTGGTTTCCATTCTTTTGCTTTATTTGTACCTTATCCATTCCAACAATTTTGCATGGTGCATCATCACCCAAATGAACCTGTCCAAAATCACCTTGAAAATAATCTAGAAAATGTTTCCTATGGGGTGTGTCATGAAATGAAGTCCTTGAATCCACTACCCAAGACTCAAAATTATTATCTACATAAAGAATCAAAGCATCTTGTAACACATCACCTGTTACATTTGCTTCTTGATTTTTTTTTTTTTTGCTGTCCATCTCTTTGTTTCTTTGGAGCTCTACAACCTTTCTTCAGATGTCCTTTCTTCCCACAATTCCAACACTCTATCTTTCATAGTTTGTATTTGGATCTCCCCTTCCTACAATTCCCATGATTCCCTGAGCCCTTTCCTCTATCCTTTTGTCTTCCCTTGTTCTCCACGATCAACACATTACCTAATGTCTCACCTGTGCTTTTCTGTCCCATTTCCTGGCTAAGGATAACACCAACAACATCATCAAATTTTAGAGTGTTTGAACCAGAGAAAGAGTTACTTACAGCCATGACCAAGCCATTCTAGATTTCTGGCAATGAGCAGAGGATTAGAAGATCCCTAACCTCATCATCAAAGTCCAATTTTACATAAATTAGCTGATTAGTAATAGTATTAAATTCATTTAAATGATTGGCAACATACCCACCTTTTGACATCTTCATATTAAATATTCTCTTCATTATAAATAGCTTATTGGACGCTGATGGTTTTCCATACAGTTTATCCAATGCGTCCATCAACTCCTTCGTTGTCTTTTCTTTTGAAATATTGAAAGCCATCGACGTTGCCAGGCTCAGCCGTATCGTTCCTAGTGCCTTTCTGTTAAGAACCTCCCATTCTTCGTCCTTCATGGTCGTCAGATTCTTTGCTATTCCTCCCAATGGTAGTAATAGATCCTTGTGATATAAATAATCCTCCATCTTCATATTTCATAGCTGGTAGTTTTGGCCATTAAATTTCTCGACCCTAAACTTTCCATCTTCTGCCATTGCTCCCACTCGAACTAGGAACCATCTTTTCCTGTGAGTTACCTTTCACTCTGATACCAGTTGTTAGAAAAACATGATCGTGAAGCAATCAAATAATACAAATGTGGAGAAAAAACATAGCAGATACACGATATAATAGAGACATAGATATATGTGGTTCACCCAGTGTGGGCTATGTCCACCAGATAAATTTCCAAGTCCTTCCTTTTTATTATCCAACAAAATGAATGGATACAACCTACAACACGCCCATTGTAACTTCATCTTCTTTCTCTCACAGTCCTGTCTCTTAGAATACAGTAATCACACTCATACACAACTGTAATACAATTCCCTCATAAAAGAGGGTTGTCTTATAGGGAAAAAAACCCTAACATAACTTCTACCATCAGATCTGCAACCATATAATGAATGGTCCATATTGACTATGAAATTACAATGTTTTACAAGGCAATTTTTCCCAAAAGAAAGTTTGCTCGGGGCTCCACCCCTAAACCTTAGATGGGGGCCCGATGGCCCCCATGCTCCCCAACTGGGTTGGGTAGGTCCCCCCAAATCCCCCTCATTTGGGGGCCAGTCCCCAAACCCCCGATAAAATGGGGCTAGGAATACCTGCATATAAATCAAGGAGATAATCAGGCTCCATAACCAACAACTAGGATCTTCATGCCTCTTATCCCACAATAGAACCATGTTTCCTTCTTAAAATTCCCAGGTCTATTCTTTATACCAAAAACCTTCTTCATTCTCATGTGATACTCTTTAGAATTGTCATAAACCGACCAATTCCTTTTGTTTGGTACTTCCATTAGTTGATTTATCCCCTTGATCTTGTCTAGATATGCCACTATATCTTGCAACAATTTCATTATAGGTAGTTCCAACTATATTGGAAATAATACCTTTAGACCATAAAATATATAAAAATGTGATTTCCTTGTAGCCCTCTTTGTGATAATCCCATTTTTCTCATAATGCATAGCTTATGTGAGAATCCCATGACTTCTTATTGTCTACTAGCATCCTTGTGATGACCCTCGTGAGGATTTTGTTACAAGAATCATCTTGGCCATTTCCCCATAGGTAATATTTGGAGGAGTTCCCTAGGATGATATTGTACTTTGACAAAAAACCACTAATCTTAATGAGATGAAAGCCTTGTCATTTTTAGTGACAATCAGACTTTTGGGGGAAACCAAACCTAGATATGATATTATCTTCAAGGAATTTGATAACCACTCGATCAATATCTTATTTGGTGGGAATTACCTCCACCCATTAAGTGAAGTAATCTGTGGCTATTAGGATCCACATGCATTGGCCACTAGAGGGTGGGTGGATCTCTCTTATATAAT
>JASDQU010356867.1:0-12009 GCA_032191745.1 Picea mariana | reverse complement strand
CTCGAATATACATAGTAGTGTTAGACAATGGATACATTCATGCATGCATGCCTATGTGTAATGTTTGGGGAGGAAATAACTAAACACAACCTTTTTCTATTAATGAATGAGGATTGATATGACCTAACCATCAATCCTATCAATTTGGCAGTTGCGAGATCGATGCAAGTTATGTGGTACTCCCAAAGGTTTGCACCATCGATTCGAGAATAAAGGTTGTTAGTCCCACAACTGAGGATAGGTTCACATCACCTTAGATGTGAGACAATAATGGTTGTTAGTCACACAATTGAGGACGGGTTCACATCACCTTAGATGTGACACTGATAGGTGGAGGGTACCCAAGGAAGTTTGGGAGAAGAGATCTTGCATATTTTGCAATAAGGGTGTGGTGGAGATAGAGCGACACTTTGTCATGGAATGTGCAGCCTACGAGGATATCCATAGCCAGTACGAAAACAACTTAAAGGTCGACAACATGCACCAACTATTTGACGAGGATAAGATCAACCAGAGTGTTAGTCTTCTAGTCAAGATCCACAATATAAGATCCGACATTGAAAAGAGTGTGAAGATGAGTTAGGGTTGTTATTCTCTTGGTCCCTTAGGTTGTTCAGCCTCGTGGACGTCATTAAAATCAATCAATCAATCAATCACTTAAACCAATAGCATGGAGAAAAGAGAGTCACTTTAGATTTATTGTTGAGATCCATTATCGATTGCTTGATTGATTAATACTTCCAACATATCTAATTTAAAAGAAATTATATGATAATATTTTGTAGAAGTTATTTATAATGTAATATAGTGGTTATTTGTTATTATGGCTTATTTATATTTATAATAAGCTCCATGTCAGTGTACCTCAAAATGAGCAAATATGTGATATCTCCAAACATTTATTTAGGCAACATTTTGTACTTTCCTTTTAGAATTCTGCTCATTAAAATCGGCACTTTTTTAGTTTTTTGGCCGGAATGTAAATTTGGACAAAATCACTATTTTCTGTTGTTTAAATTGTATTTCTGAATTTACAAACTTAGCCACTAGAATCTGCTGATCTAACCATTCATCACCAGATTTTAAACAAAATCAAAAAAAAAAAATTGTAGAAAAACCTCCAAAAAAAAAATAAAACGTTTAGACTTCTGCATTAGAATCCGTTCAGGATCCGTTCAGGTGGAACTTACTAATATAGCTATAAAGTAAGCCTATTCACTTTTTGGTGCTCACATTAACTTCTGTTGCTCTAATATATTCACTGTAACAGACTGAAGGGCGCGAATTAATTAAGTCCATTCTTGAATTATCAGTCTTGATTTATCATCCGCATCGTGCCACCTTCCAAGAACGCGGTTCCACAACGAGCATACAACATTCACACGGTGGGCACGCTATGGAATTCCACATGTTGAACACACTTCCCCATCACTGTTTTTATAATGCTGTGTTCATATTGACAGAATGAAGGGCTATTATTCCATAGAACAGAGATTTAGGGCCGGTGGCTTCAAATGGGAAACGTAACTCTAATAAATAAAACCATCTCCTAAATCTGGTACCATAAAACTGCAATTTTTTTTATCTTAAATTTGCCCCTGCAAACCAGAAAATCGCAAGCAATTCAGTGACTACAAGACGAAACTTAGGGTTTTTAACACGGCTTCAGCCTTGACCGACTTTGACTCGGATTCCTTCCTTGAACAACGGGGCAACCACGACGACCATGGGAGCGATCTCCTGGAGCTCAATCGTATCCTTGAGGCTGATCATTGTCGCCCGCATCTATCTCGTTGCCTAAAGTTTCTCCGCTGTTTTTGGACAGGATTGGAATTCGAGTTGGAATTGCATTTGAACAATGTATCGTCCTTTTCCTCCTCCCACTGCACCAGTTGTAACTTTAGACGCCCGTCTCTGCGCCGTGCATGTAGGACTTCGAGCGGCGGAGCTTGAATTCCGGCAAAACGGATCTGTCGTCCTTCTTATACAACGTCGGGTTAGGAAAGAGAGTCGAGACAACTCGGTGAGCTTTTTCATTGATAAAAGACCAGCATACTCCAAAGAGGAGGAAAGGAAACGTTAAAGTGAAGCAACGTGGGTATGTTGTTCAAAGATCAGGGGTTTTTGTTTTTGGATGTTAAGTGAATATTTCAAAAGGTCTTCTAGAAAGGGTAAATGTAAGTGGATATATGATGGGAGGATGTGTAATGCGTGTTCATGACTAAATCAACTTTAATTGGTGTTTCTAATCTCCCAAAAACTATTGTAATATAAAGAAATGAAGAGTTGTTGTTATGTATCAAGGCATTTTCATTGGTCCTATTACCTCCTTGTTTCTTGGTTGACTGTTACACATTGTCCATGATGCATAGATTTCCCTGATTATAAATCCAGGCAAAGCTTCGTGGTAGCTAGAAGGAGGTTACACGACCATAAGAAAAAGAGAGCACAATTGTACTTGGTCTCGGGAAATTGATTTATGGGATTCTTTAATACTTCCCTGAACTGGACAGGGGTGCAAGGATGTTATTCTATGCAACGGTTATTGTTCAATGGTGAGCCTCTGATTAGAGTCACATCTTCTCCCTCTTTGTTGTATGTTTATTGTAGTTCAATTCTACCCTCATATATATAAAGTAATAAAGCTATCTCAAGCAAATAATATTCTCATGACAATGATGATTTAACTATGACTTAATATGAACTATGCAAGAGGAATAAAATGCCCAAATGGCATTGGTTCGATACACACTCCCTGTAATATCACTGTTAGTAAGCCTTAAATATCAACTTGGTTTAATATTTTTTATTTCAATTTGAAATCATATGCATTAACTATTGGTTTGGTTTGCTTTGTTTTATGCTTATTTATCTTTAAACTACTGATATTATTCTCAACAACCAAAGATGGTGGTATATCCCATTATGGGATATCCAATTCCAATGCACCAAGGTCTTCCCACTCGAACGAGGGCTTCCATGGTGTTCTACCTTCAATTATTTCAATATCAGAGTTTTCTCACATGGATAAGTCCTCCTAGTACTTAATTTTCATATATTAAATTCTATCCAACAAGGAATAAATTCCTCAATACCGTCTGAAATACTCTTTTTGATCCCTTGGAATCCATGGATCCAATATAATTGAAGATAAATATGGTGTAATTTTTTGAGAATAAGTCAGAAAACCATATCTTAGGTGGTTGGCTCTTGGCTCATAGGGAAGCTCTAGGGTAAAATTATCTTTTTAATCAAACTTTTATATGTGTTAATGTATTGAATGGACACATCGCTCTTCTTAACATTCTACAGTGATGGATTTATTGACATTCTAGAGTGATGGTTTTATTAAACTATGCATCTAGCTCTTATTACAATTTTTTTTATTAGAGTAACTTGGAATCTACACTTATAAATTATTATTATTTATTATTCTAGTGTAAGAATGCTAATATTTGCGACATCTAAATGTATTGGAACTTTTAGACATGAGAATATTAGATATGCATACAATATTCTATCGCACCTAATACCATACGAGAAGGCCTTAAGCACCAGATAAACTTGACTTTAAGACGAGCTTGTCAGTTGTCAGAGACGAAATTGCTCCATCGTAGAAGGTATGGGGGATCAGCCATGGCCATCCATTGCATAGTTCGACGATTAATCTCCAACGATGCACCCCTCGTAAGAGATATAAGGCTGTTCCCGTCATGTTGTCAATTGCACGCCAGTGCTCATGCATTGTGTTGATGTTGATTGGTGCCTAGAAATTGTTTTTTACATTCCATCAAAAGCTTGAGCAAAGGCTACAATCATATCAATGAGAATGAGGGGGAAATGCAAATTTGAATTTTGAATTCCTTCCCCTTTAGAGTTTGATTTTAATTTGGATCATTCAATAAGATATTCAAACACAAGCATGGGATAGTCAGCGTTGTGCAGTTAGATAGAGCTAGCAGATTTGGACCCCCAAGGTTGTTTTGGTGAAGGTTGAGATGGTGGAGATTGGATAACAAACCATGCTGAGAGGAACAACGCTAGTGAAGTTGTTGAAGGAAAAGTCAAGGAATTGAATGGCAATGGAATTAAAGAGGTTGGTAGAAAGGGTGCCATTGATTTGGTTGCGGGCAAGTGAGAGAATGGACAATGAGTAATTAGGGACGTTTTAGAGATAACATGCTCTCCTCTACATCTTGATTGAATCAAGTGGATATCAATGATTCCAGTGCACTCATCAATTAYAATATTAAATGTCATCCATGGGAATATGAACAATTCCATTCCTTGTGCTCTTCCACCCTCGTTTTGATTTAGTTATTCCACGATGTCAATCACAACCTAAACACCCCATCTAAGTTTTATAGGTGCACCAAGACTAATCCTCATGAAAGATCTATGGTTTAGAATCATTCTTTTGTTGCAACAAGAGGCGCATTCTACAACCCAGTATTAGGTCGATGTGTGATTATGTGCCTAAATTCAAAGTGGAGCTGACACATGTCACTCTTAAATAATAATAATAATAATAAATTAACTAAATGAAAATTGTATATGCCATCTCTCAAATTAAATTAAACTAACCTAATTAAACCAAGATAAAAGAAGATTAAAAAGACTAATTTGCAAGGAATAGAACTGAACAGCCTAGAGTGCAAAAGGAAGGGTTTGCACCTCGAGAGATTTGATCCATCTCGACGCTTCGTAGAACCGGAGTTAAGATGGGTCTATGCTCATTTATTTTGAACAATAATTCTATCCTCCAAATATAGTCAAGCTCTTCACGGCATTCAAATAATGCCTTCATTCCTTCTAACAACACTACCCAAAGATCCATCCATGTTAGATTATCTTATAGTAGGATATGTTCCCATACTATTCAAACCTTGTACAACATATTATCATATCTATAGAATCAACCTATTTAGTTTATAAGAACCCCTATTTAGTTTATAACAACCCTTCTAAAATTACTAAAAACAAGAAAGAACATAATCTATACAATTATGCCTAGTTTAATGCCCCATTCAAGATTGGTGGACTCAACAAAGCTTTGCATGATATTGATATTCTCAGAAGAATAATGCTCAATAACTTTTCATCATGATATTGATATTTTGAAAAGAATAACGTTCAATTACATTCCATGAGTCTCTGCAGTTTGAATGTGCAATAAAAGTAAAAAAAAGAAAGTCAGGAAATCCAAGTTTCAAGTTTGTTTAAGGATTAGATTCAACGTTGTTTAATTCTTTTATGTTTTGGTTTTTTTTGTTGGAATTGGGCGACATAAATCTGTATGAAATCACAATTTTTTGTTGTTTAAATTTTATTTTTGAATGAACAAATGGATTTAGCGAGCTGAAAACCCTTTGAACACTCAGATTATACAAAATTAACCACTCAAATCTACAAATTCAACAATTTCTCACCAAATTTTAGATAAAATTAAACATAAAATATCGTCAAAAAATGACCAAAGTGTATAATTATTAGAATAACGCATTAGAGGCGATGACTAATAGGGTTCTTGAAGTCCATGTTGTCTATAAACAATTGGAGTTAGGTATGAAATCAATAATTCAGGACGTTATATATGTTGTATTGGAGTTCCAAATACACGTGATAAAGTGTAGCAGGGCTCCTTAAATAGCATCGCTGCAATAACTAGCAGTTGTAGGTCGATTGATTAATTTACAAGTTATTGGTTTTGATTTTACGATTGACCAAAATTTGAATAGATTAGCCAAATTGTCCCATTTCAGACTCTTGAATTAGTCACACAAATCAGAAGCTCGTGATTAAATCACAAACCATGTATAACCGAATTCTGCAAACAAATTTACTTTAGTGATTCCCATAAAGATCAAAACAGAACCATTCATAAGTTCCAACGCTAAACTGTACCTCAAAACATCAAAAATAAATTTTAGTTTTCACAATTGATATGATAAGCAATCATGGAGTAGCATTTATTGCTAGTATATCTTTAAGTATACATGAGTAGAACAAAAATATGAGGAATATGAAAGATGTTTATTAAATTAATGTTAGAACAAATGGCATCATCAAGGTTTTGTTATATGAACCCAAACAATCGAAGTTTTCCCATGTGACAAAGTGACAATATATACGTTGGAAAATCCATTTATGGTCAAGCAAATTGTTGTGATCTCTATCGTTTAGTTCAGTTCGCTTTTACAGAATCAGCCAGAAACGAAATTGTAATGTAATCTAACTGTAGTATATATATCATACGCTTACTGTGCTGGGGTGTAGAGGGTCGGGAACGATTAGCCGTCGCCATTCTTTCTTCTCCTCTTTTGAAGTCTGACAAGATCTAGATTCATCTTAGTGAAAAGCTACATTTTAGTGACCTTGATTTGGCTATAAACCTTCGAAAATCCCACCAAAGCATCTGCCTAATCCCGTGAAATTAACTCTAAGAAGCTATTGTTCATCTCCTGCATCTTCGGTACCTCTCTCGTTGGCTGCTTAAACCCTCCCACTAATTTTTCAATGGGCATGGTATAAGGCACTAGAGCAGTAGGACTCCAACGTCATCAAGGAGTTCCAATCCACCATCTCCAACAATGGCGTCCACACTGTGGGTGCCTTTGGAGATCCAGTTGAAGAGGTTGGGGCACAACCTGACAAAAATGCCTAGTTAAGCAGACAATATTAAGAAAGAAGATCATAGTTGGTGAAAGAAAGATAGGTGTAAAAAGATCGGATAAAGACAAAACATAAATAAAACCCCATGTCCATGTTTGATTGGTCATTGACAGACTACAAAAAATTGAAAAGAACGTCCCCTTAAAAAACAACTTCGGCGTAATTAACATATATGGGAGTTCAAAACCCATGAGTTAAATCTTCAAGTCTATTCGCCAACTCTGTATGTGTTTGGGATAAAAAAATTTATGTTGTTAATCTCGTTTGTTTGGATGCTCGTTCTTATCAAGTTTTTTTATTTTTTTCGGTGGAAGACATGAAATGAAGTTTTATTTAATGACAAAAGGTTTTTATCAGCATATTTGCATGATATGAGAGGGTTGAGGTCATTTGATGATATAATTGAGAGGTAGGTATTGCACTCTCCTCACCTGGGTTCAAATCCTTGATAAGGCTAGAAGGGTAGGTGCCCCCCACGAGTGGGAGACTCCTTTGCAGGTGTGTTTATTGAACATATCAACCCTTGCTAAGTCATTAGTTACATGCTAGGTGCTTGTTGTTGGCACTAGCCTAGGGGTTATAATGGTCGCCATCGAATTTGAAATTGGATCTTACCCAGGTCAATTATTGATTCTTCTAGATTAAAAAAAAACATTCTTGTGGTATGGCAACACATTATTTTGTGCGAGCATGTCCTTACAAGGCACAAGGTGGGTCAATGAGACCCAGAGGGAGATGGTGTTGATGTTTTAGCATCGCGCTGCTGACTTGACCAAGAGAGAATGATATATCAACATAAATATAATATATAAATCTATATATATTTACATTACATTATAAATATATAAATATTATATTTATAATATAATGTATAAATAAATAATCATTAAATAAGAATAATTAATACATCATAATGAAAAGACATGTCTTATCCAAAAGACATGTCTATTAATGAAAGGGCACCCCTCTGTGGGTATATATGGCCCTCATTGTCATTGTAATATATAATCTCACATCATCTCATATAATCTCATACCATCTCATACAATATCTACTTACAATTGAGGTTTTTAGTGTGTAATTATTCTATGATAACAATTGTTGTGCAATGAAAGCACAAATTAACCAGATTTAAATGACAATTACAAAACAGAGCAATCAACAATCACACAAAATTAACACAACAATTTTATGTGGTAAAACCGTATACATGGAAACATCCACGAGACAATGATATTTGATTTATTTATCGTTCAAGGGAGATATTACAACAACCAAACTATGGTTACACACATTCAACCTCTCTCAAGACTCTTTGCCTCTATGGGCGTACATGGATTTATAACAGTTCTCAAACAATTTATAAAAATTATTACATTAATGTGGATCCACAAATTCGGTGATTTGTTTCAACAACAAATTGATTTTAAGGAGCCACTAAATCTGCTACAATCCACAAAATCGTGGGAAATTGGTTGGCATATCTCAACAATATCCACCTTGAAAACAATTTACCTGAATATTATGTCCAGTTTATTCATCACCTATGCTGCAAGCCAAGAGAAGCCAAGCACCACTACAACTTCTCTAATAACATTGGCTTCATGAACACATCTATATGATTTGCTTGAGTTTGGAATTTCTGAGGAATCACTCCACCTCCAACATGTCTTTCAAAACAATACTTTGAGACATATGTTGAGGTAGATATCCTTCTATCCAAAACACCTCCAAAATTATAATCACCACATACTAAACCACTTAAACCATTATAGGTGACACTTGTGCCTCTAAAACAATGAAGCACCCATTTCACTTCTTCACCTGAATTTTCCATGTGATTGATGACATCAACTGGATATAAACAAGACCTAAACTTGAAGAAAAAATATAATGGAAAGCAATAGGGATATTAACTGTTTTCATGATGTTCATACTGAACTTCAACCACAACTTACCATGTATACAATCTCTGTGTACTTCTGTGCTCCAAATTCATTTTGCTACTTCTTGATCCTTCATCTGAAATGTCCTGTCCAACTAAGGCTTTATCTTACTGCTCTCAACCATGCTTGGGCTTGCAACAATCATACCATCAACAAATAACATTAGGATAGTGAATGTACTATTAACATAATAGTCATACTTACCCCTTGAAAAGTTTTGGCTCACCATGAAGGATTCAAGCCTCTTGTACAATTGTCTGGGTACCATTAGGCCATACAATGAATCCTTGAGCATGCAAACAAATCTACTGTTGCGATTTTGAACTAACCCTTTTGGTTGTTCCATACATACTATATCTCTGTTAATGACCATCTTGTGGGTAGTATGATCACACACATTACATCCCTTTACACCATCACAACTCACAGAGATATATAACAAACCAAAAATCAGGAACAAAGATTCTAAGTCCGGAAGTGATTTACAACTTGCCAGTACCTGCAATTATTTTTTGCTCACATGACCCTGTTGCTTCTGCCATAAACAAGAAGATACATCTGTCACTTCAGAAGCCACTTCAGTACTTCCTTCCATCTTATAAAGGTTATCAACCTTTGTTGCCTTCATCACTACTAAACTGCCTTTCAACACTTTGAGTGCTTCACCTTGACTTGTATACTCATATCCACCAGAATCCACAACCCCTAATGAAATCAAATTCAACTTAAGCTTAGGTACATATCTAACATCCGTCGGTTCTCTAACAATACCATCGAACATCCTAATTCTAATACTTCCAACCCCAACATTTTTACAGGGAATAACATTTCCCATAAACACTACACCCTCATCAACAGACTGGTAAGAAATGAATCTGTTTCTATGTGAGCACATGTGGTGGGAGGCACTCGAATCTAACAACTATTCTTCATGATATTGTAAGCTACTAGAAACAGATAAAACTTCATCGACCATACCTGTATTTGTTGCAACCAAATTTGCTTCTTTCTTAAAGTTCTCCTCAGATTATTTTCTTTTCCAACAATCTTTCTTGAGATGCCCTATTTTGCCATAGTACCAACATTTTACTATACCCTTTCTGCCCCTTGACTTAGATCGTGAAGAAATTCTTTGATTCTTCTCTTTTTCTTTAGGTTGACCTCTGACCAACATTGCCTCTAAAGTTGAGGTTTCTTAACTAGATTTTCTCCTCATCTCCTCAACCAACAAAACTCCCACAACATAATCATAATCTAAAACATCTGTTGAGCTAAAGCTAATAGAAGTGACTAGATTATCCCAAGACTTAGGCAATGAGCACAATGGTGTAATAGCCTTATCTTCACCTTCGAATTTAACTTCCATACTAGTCAATTGAACTATAAGGTTATTAAAGGTATTTTAGTGATCAACAACTCTCGTACCTTCTTTCATTCACAAACTATATAATTGCTTCTTCAAGAAAATTCTGCTCGTCAAGGACTTCGTCATATACAAACTTTCCAACTTGCTCCATAAACCTACTGTTGTATCCTCTCCTACGATATTAAACAAAACTTCATTTGTCAGACATAGACGAATGGTACTGAGTGCTTTTGCGTCCAGTTCTTCCCATACCTCACTCTTCATGCTTGTCAGTTTCTTTGTCCTTGCTAAAAAACAATTCCCCTTGCTAATTTGAACTCGTCTTTTAGTGCTCGATTTGCTAGTGTACTTGCTATGCCACCACTTGTTTTGCAGTTGAAGCATAAATTAACCAGATTTAAATGACACAATTATATAACAGAGTAATCAACAATCACATAAAATTAACATAGTGATTTTACGTGGTAAAACCTTATACAGGAAACATTCATGAGACAATGATATTCGATTTATTTATCATTCAAGGGAGATATTACTTCAACGAAACTAGACTTGCACACATTCAACCTCTCTCAAGACTCTTTGCCTCTATGAGCATACATGGATTTATAACAGTACTCAAACAATTTATAAAACTTGTTACATTAATATGGATCCACAAATTCGATGATTTGTTTCAACAACAAACTGATTTTAAAGAGCCACTAAATCTGCTACAATCCACAAAATCGTGAGAAATTGATTGGCATATCTCAACAATAGTATCATAAAGCAATAATTATCATATTTGAAAATTAGAAAATTCAATAGATGGCTTATTTACAATAGTTGTTAGATTATTATGGTGGGCTCCCCTACAACATGAGCAAGAAGCCACTTGGCCTTTTTTTATGTCTAATTGATACACTCTCACCATGGCAATCGTAGGCCTCACAATTGGGTAGGTCGACATATTGTGAGAGGTGGGAATGTAGACATTGTTCGACTATTCTTTGGACACACAATGACGAGTTTCTAACTCTAGTGTTGACCATCTCCAAGGCTCCAAAGTATCCAAAGCTAGTCAATGATCAATGGAGCAACCTGTGGCTGACAATGATCTTTTTATTTCTAATCAGACATACTGTCAAATAATCATAATGGATCCATGTCCATGATTGACTTTGTTCCTACAATTTAGTATTTATGCTTAGGTGCAATGTCTTGTAGTTTTTATTTTTTTACAGTTATGTGTATATATAACTTCTTCCTAAGGGGTTTTAATCCGCTTTAAAAAGATCTATATTGTTAGAATTTAAAAAAAAAAATTGGATTGGTACAAAACTTTTCTTTGGGAGAAAAAAAATGCACTTATAGAAAATATTAAATTTATCCACTTATTAACTTACTCCTATTAATAATGAAGATTTTAACATAGCATTTTTAATTTTAAATTTGGTTTAAAGTTTAAACTATCATTATGCAAAACTTGTTATTTTTTAAAAATAAAAACTCTATGTATATAATCTTTATGTACATAAAGGCTTACTTTGTCCTCCTACCACTTGACCTACTTGTTTGTGGGAAAAAGAACCCCCTTAAGCAATAATTTGACTACTAAAATCTACGAAAATATACGTACCTACCCCTTTGGATTTGAACTTATTACCTTTAAAAGAAAACATATGTTTTTAACCATTAAACCCACTCACACTATTCTTAAAATAAAATTAAAAATATTTTCCACAAATTAATAAAACAATATTAAAAATATTTTCACCCATTTTTATGTTTCACTTTTCATTTAAGTAATACACCGATATCTCAACCGTCTCAACAACATTGTTCTCCGTTAGTGTATTATGAATTTACTCAGGTCTTCGATGGGAAGGAATTGTCCCCCGAAAAATCTATTAAAATAAAAATATGAATCTTCGTTAATTACAAAAATATCGTGGAGAAAGAGTTCAACAATAACAGAAACGAAACGGCAAACCATTCTTTCTTTTTCGATATTTTGGTTTAAAATAAAAATATATAAGCCAG
>JASDQU010356863.1:0-10297 GCA_032191745.1 Picea mariana | reverse complement strand
CAAAAGAATGCAACCGACAAAAGTGATAGTAATAGCATAAACTCAATATAAACCTATGTATGTGATCAAGGAATCATACAATAAAACACAACAAGATTTATAGGAAAGAATCATATTACTATATCATATTAAACATGAAAGAGAGATTACAACCATGGCCTTGATGTCATAAGGTCCCTTCCAACTATCCTTCATTCCCCACACACTTCCACTCCAAGAATTCTAAGAGCATAGATCTGATACTATTCACAATCTATCTTGACAAAGGAAAAACTCAAAGACACTCCAACCAAGCTAACAATTCCAAGCCAAAAACAACTTAGCCCTTCTCCATGATAGCTCCTCTCCTTTTGTAATATGAAGAGGATAAGGTGAGGAGGTTAGGATGATCCCACTAAATCATGAAAGCGAGTAAGATCCAAATCATTCAGATGCCACCTCACCATGGAAGTTTCTCCTTCTAGAAGATTCAAGAAAACGCTCGTTTTCCCCACATGTAAGCATTCTCGCACCCTGCCTATAGAGTAGACTGTGAACTCCTCATGACGTAGCTATGATGCAGCCTGCAAGAATTAGGAATTATCGCACCCTAGCTATAATGCAGCCTGCGAACATCCTTTTTTATAGGGTTTTTACAAAGGAAAATACAACTTCTTTTCTCAGGAAAAGTTCTTCTCCCTTCCTTCTTCAGGAACTCAGGCCACTAACCCCTCCGAAGGAAAGAGATAGGTTTACATCATTAACAGTCATAGGGATGATGAAAATAATGTGTAACAAGAAGTAGCAGGAGAGGGAAGAGTGGAACTCCATAATGACAGTTTTTAGAATGTTTTACATGTTTCAAATCTTTCTGTTAATCTTCTCTCACTTTATCAGATCACTCAAACAGGTAAAAAGGTTGAATTTACATCAGATTCAGTTTTTTCACTTGACATACATGACAATTCCATTATTTCAATTGGTGAGGTAGATCACAAATCAAGGTTGTATAAATTCACTAAGTTTGCTAACCATAACTCATCCTTACTACTAACGCATGTTGATGATAGTAGTAGAGTATGGCATGAGATATTTGGTCATTTAAACTTTAGGTACATGCAACGACTTTCCAAGCAAAGAATGGTCAAAGGCTTGCCAGATATTTACTTTTCTGAATGGGTTTGTGAAGGCTACATTCTTGGAAAGCATCCTGAAGATAATTTTGAAAAGGAGAAGGCAAGGAGAGCCTCCTTTTCCTTGGAGCTTGTTCATAGTGATCCCATGGGTCCATTTCCACATCCATCCATCAACAAAGCAAGGTATGTCCTTACATTAATTGATGATTACTCATGCTATACTTGGGTTTATTTTCTTAGGAAAAAGTATGAAGTTTTTGAGCATCTCAAAGACTTTAAATCTCTAGTAGAGACACTCCATATAGAAAATTGGGGGGAGTATATCAATAGAGATGTTTAGAATCTTTGTAGTGAGGGTGGTATCCAGTTGCAACATATAGTTCCATACACTCCACATCAGAATTGAGTTGTTGAAAGGAAGAACATATCTCTCAAGGAGATGACCAATTGTATGTTGCATGTGAGGTCTCTTCCTTCTAAGATTTGGGATGAGGCACTTAAATGTGCTACTTATATACAAAACAAATATACTCATTGATCTGTTGAGGATATGACACCTTTTGAGGCTTGGACAACTGACAAACCAAATGTCACACACTTCCACATATTTGGATCTCATGCATGGGCCCATATTCCTTATGAAAAAAGGAAAGAATTAGATCCATAGAGAACACCTTGCATCTTAGTGGGATATCCAAATGATGCGAAGGGGTACATGTTGATTTATCCCTCTACATATCGAATCATCATTGAGAACATTGTTCAGTTTGAGGAGATTCCTTTTCATGCACCTCTAGTGCAACATGCAAAGACTCTTGTGCTTCCATCAGTTCCAGACAACAGAGATGATGATTCCATACTATCAGATGCTACATATTCAGACTTAGATTCAGAGTTTTATGTACATGGAGTTGAGTAGGTAGTACAACCAGTGCCAGAACTTTAGCAGATGCCCAAGTGGGCACAAACCACACTTTAGGCAACAAGTATCCTTGTAGGGAATCCATTGGATTCGAAGAGGACTCGATCTCATCACGAGGATCCTTATCATGTACTTTCATCTTTTGAACCAGTGATGCCCCTGCATTTCTATATGGTTCAATCCTATGATCCACGGATCTATAGAAAATCCATGGGAAATCCTTTATGGGAAGTAGTCATGCAAGAGGAGTATGACTCACTCCTAGAGAATCCGAGTTGGGATCTGGTTCCACTTCCACCGGGGAGGAAACTTGTCATATGAAAATGGGTCTATAGGACCAAGAGGGAAGAAAATGGTCAGGTGAGTAGGTATAAGGAAATATTAGTTGCAAAAGGATTTCAATAGATTCATGGGATATATTATGATGAGACCCTTTCTCCTGTAGAAAATATGTACTCCATTCACTTGGTTCTAACCATTGCAACATCTAAAGGATGGGAACTTCACCAGATGTATGTGAATAATTATTTTCTTCACAACAATATTTCAAAGGAGATCTACATGGAGCAACCATAGGGGTTCATTCAGAACTCATATTTAGTATGCAAATTGAAGAAGTCACTCTATGGCCTCAAGAAGGCACCTAGAGAATGGTATGAAAAGATCGATTCTTATCTTCTTTCACATAATTTTGTTAGATGCAAATATGATTGCAATGTTTACATGCTGAGGACTACTAACTCTTTGATTATTTTAGTACTCTATGTTGATGATCTTTTGATCACCGGTACCTCTGCTTCAACCTATGTTATGGTCAAAGATATTTTTCATGACATGTTCTCCATGAAGGAAATGGTTCCACTTCATTTCCTTCTTGGTCTTGAGATTATTCAGGATACTTCAGCTATCAAAATTTCTCATGCTAAGTATGCCAGAGATCTTCTGGATAGATTCCACATGATAGACTGTAATTCTGCACCGACACCCTTTTTATATGGGATCAGACTTGAGTATGGAAGGGATACACCATTAGTGGAAAACACTTTGTATTGATATTTGGTGGGGATTCTTCTATATCTCACCCACACCCATCCAGATATCTCATATGCAGTAGGAGCAGTTTACAGATACATGCATGAGCCCCATGATCTACACTAGAAGGATACCAAGCGCATCCTCAGATATGTTCGGGGCACCATGATTTGTTGGATTCACTATGTAGTTGGTTGTGCATTGGTTCTCATAGGCTTCACAGATTTATATTGGGCTGGAGATGACACATATCACAAGTCCACATCTAGGTACACTGTCAGTTTGGGGTCATGCCCTATTTACTAGTCAAGTAAGAAGCAATCAACCATTGCTTTATCTTTCGTAGAGGATGAGTATAGAGGAGTAGTCAAATGTATCATTTAGGCACTTTGCTTCAACACTTACTGATATTGGTATTCAGTTTCACTGTCTGACTATCATATGGTGTGGCAATTAGAGTACACTAAGTTTTTGTAGAGATCCAGTACAACGACAGAGAACCAAACACATTGAGGTCCATTGTATTTCATTATATATCTAGTGCATGACAGGAGCATTGATCTACAGTTCTTTCCTTCCTCTGAACAGACTGTCGATATCTTCACCAAGACCTTCACTGGATAGAAGTTTCAGAATTTGCGGGATCGTCTTGGAGTGAAGAACATAGTTTCCTAGTAGCTTCCTTTTCTTCTTTTGATGCATTTTCTTTTGAGAGGGGGTTTTGTTCCCACGTGGTTTTCCATCTTTCCTCACTTTTTTTCAATATTCATCAGTTGCATTGTACATGAGTACCTAATATGGCCTAGTTTCCGAGACTCATTTTTACTCCATAGTGATGTTGGAGAAATTTCTATTTTCGACACACTAGTTCTATTTTCAGTGGGAGTTAACCGACTAGTTCTATTTTAGATTTTCTATTTAGATCATCACTATTATGCATGCATGCATTCCTAAGGAAATCTAACTGCTTAATTTATTTTATTAATTATGGAATGTTCTTTCCTATATATGAGTGTATTCTACTCATTCATTGTATCGCAATGATCATCATTGGTTAGCTCATTGGAGTAGTGTGAACATATTTTCTCATTCTTCCATATTGAAGCTCTCATCCTTTCTTGATAAGATTTGTTTGTACTTTCTTTAGCTAGGTCTCATGTGCAGGTTTCAATGAAACATTGACAGGGAAGACAAGAAGAAAGGAAATATGGAGCAAAGGAAGAAGGGGACCAAGCCACTATTCTTCAAAAATAATTCTCAGGGACAACCAACTTCCATTGATCCCAGAATGAAAGAAATAATGGGGAAAATACCAATGAGACAACCTATTAAATGTTGGGGTTGTGAAGGAGAGAATATGTACATATATTTCCCTCATAGAGGTGAAAAAGTGAGGACTGTTCACAATGTGAAATAAGATGATACAATGCAGGACACATAAAGAAACGTGTCTAGGATCTACATAGCCCTGGATAACAAGAAAGATGAGTTTCAATCTCATATGATTGAAGTGGAAGGTAAGATCAATGACCAACCCATTTCTATTTTAATTGATTCAAGAGCTAGTCATAGTTATCTAGATCCTAATATGGTGGAAATATTTCATTTTCCAAGAAGCAAGCTTGAAAAATCTTGGTTGGTGCAACTAGATATAAGAGTTATTATAAGAATTAATGAGATGGTTAAAGAATGTCCAATGTACATGAAGGGATTGTGCAGAAGGGCATATTTGAATGTCATACCATTGGGTTCATATTATGTCCTAATTGGTATGGATTTGTTGGAAAAGAATCATGCTATACTTGATTGTTACACCAAGGCATTTACTTTCTTGGATGATGAAGGGAAATTGAGAACAATACATGGTATTCCAAGGGTAGTAACTATCAGAGAAGTTTAATCCTTGCAACTAAAGAAAATATTCAAGAAAGGATGCCAAATATTTGCAGCAAATATGGAAGAGACACCCAAGGATAACATGCCAAGCATTGAAGACTATGTAGTGTTGAAAGAGTTTGAGGATGTATTTTTGGAAATACCGGGGTTGCCTCCCGAGAGAGATATTGATTTCTCTATCAATTTGATTCTTGGAGCAACCCTAGTGTCCAAGACTCCTTATAGGATGAGTACACCAGAGTTGAAGGAGTTACAAATGGAGTTTGGGGAACTATTGAAGAAGGGGGGTATACGCTCAAGTGCATCTCCTTCGGGTGCTCTAGTCTTGTTTGTGAAAAATAAGGATGGTACATTGAGGATTTTCATTGACTTAATACAGTTGAATAAGGTGACTATGAAGAAAAAGTATCCTTTGCCAAGGATAGATGATCTTTTCGATCAACTGAAGGATGAAAATATCTTCTCTAAGATTGGCCTTCAATCAGGATATCATCAGGTGAGAATTAAACAAGAATATATTAACAAGTCAACCTTCAGAAATAGGTATGGCCATTATGAGTTTACAATGGTGCCATTTGGGTTGTCAAATGCACCAACTGTATTTATGTATTTGATGAATGGTATTTTCATAAATTAATTGGATAAGTTTTTCATTGTCTTCTTGGATGAAATTCTTATATACTATAAGACCAAAGAAGAGAATGAGAAACACTTGAGGATGGTGCTACAAGTATTGAGGGAGCATCAGTTGTATGCAAATTTGAGCAAGTGCTCATTCTACCATAGACAAATACATTATTTGGGCCATCTTATTTCATAGAATGGGATAACAGTGGATCCTGAGAAGATAAAATCCATTGAGGGATGGTCGATACAAAGGAATGTAGCAGAGTTGAGGTCATTCATGGGACTAGAAGGATATTATAGAAGATTTATTGAGGGATTTTAAAATATTGCACACCCAATCACATCTTTGCAAAAGAAGGGTGTGAGATTTGAATGGACCCTTGATTTTGAAAGAAGTTTTCAGCACTTGAAGAATTTGTTGACAAGTGCACCAATATTGAGGATTGTTGATACTAATAAATATTTTGTTGTGTGCAATGATACATGCAAAGAAGTCATTGGGGGAGTCCTTAGTAAAAATGGGCATGTGATATGCTATGAGTCTAGAATGCTGAAAGAGCACAAGAGAAATTATGCTACTCATGATTTAGAATTGGAAACCATAGTGCATACCTTGAATATGTGAAGGAATTATCTCATTGGGAGAATATTTGAACGAAGAACATACCATAGTGGTCTGAAATATTTGTTCGGACAACCAACTTTAAATGCCAGGAAAAGAAGATGGTTGGAATTCATCAGTGAATATGACTTTGATATCAAGTATATCAAAGGAAAAGAGAACAAGGTGGGTGATGCACTCAACATGAGAGTGCATGAGATGCATGCTACAACCATTAACACGTATAAATATGATTTGAGGGATATAATTATGGAATCTTCCAAATCAGATCAATAATACACGAAAACAAAGTAAAAATTACAACAAGGTAATTTGCATCAAAAAATTCAAGACTATGAGCTAAGGGAGGATGGAATCCTCATGTAAAAGGGTAGAATTTATGTGCCTAAATTTTAGGAGATGGAAAATTTGGTGTTGAAAGAGATGCATAATGTGCCTTATGAAGGGAACCTGGGCTACCAAAAGACAATTGCAGTTGTAAAGAGCTAATATTTTTGGCCCGTCATGAAGAAGGAGGTGGTGGATTACATTGCTAGAGGTTTAGAATGTTAGAAGGTCAAGGCTAATCATAGACATATAGTTGGTTTTCTACAACCATTTCCCATTCTCGAGGGGAAATGGGAAGTGGTGACAATTGATTTCATCACCAAGCTGCCCAGAACAATCAAGCAACATGATTCCATCATGGTGGTGGTGGATAAGCTTACCAAAGCTGGCCATTTTATCCAGTGAAGCTAACTCACAATGTAGCTAACATTGCTAATATTTATATGAGGGAAATTGATAGGCTTCATGGTGTGCATAAGGATTATTCAAAATTTTGGAAGGGATTATTCAAAGGATTTGGGACAAATATGAACTTTAGCATGGCATATCATCCAGAGTTAGACGAAAAAATAGAGAGGGTCAATTGGAAGATTGAGGATATGCTGAGGATGTATGTGATGGATAAACCATTGAAACGTGAAGAATATTTTGCACTTAGTTGAATTAGCTTATAATAATGGGTATCAAGAATCTTTAAAGATGATCCCATTTGAAGCATTATATGGAAGAAAGTACAATATGCCAGCGAGTTGGGACAACCCAACATACAGAGCAATGGTTGGGATAGAGTTACTCAGGGAAATGAAAGAACATATGGTGAAGATAAAGTATAATTTAAAGGCTACCCCAGACAGGCAGAAAATCTAGAAGATAAGGGAAGAACTCATAGAGAGTTTAAAGTGGGTGACCATGTGTTCCTAAGTGAAGGTTAAGAGAAATTCCTTGAAGTTGGGGAACTGTGTAAAGCTGGAAACACGATATTGTGGACCCTTTGAAATCTTGAAAAGGATTGGTCCTATTGCATACATGCTTGCATTAGCTGCATCCATGTACATTCATAATGTATTCCATGTCTCTTTGCTTAAAAATTATGTACCTGATGGTAATCATGTAATTGATTGGAATGTGATTCAGGTGGAGCAAGACAGAGACTTCCAAGTACAACTGGTGTGCATATTGGATTGGAAGGTCAAGTTGCTATGGAATTGAGCAATACGGTTGATAAAGGTCTAGTGGACCTGTTATGGTCCTAAAGATGTAACCTGAAAGCATGAAGATGCTATGCAAGAGGAGTACACACATCTTTTTGAATATTTTGATTGTACATGTGTATATAATGCACTAAGGACAATGCATAAATAAGGGGGAGGGGACTGTTATACCCCTAGGCCAAACCCCAATTGTAAATGTACATATAGATTGGTGAGACAAGATATTTTGGGCCAAAGTGCTATTGTAAATATGTTTTGAGGCTAGAGTGCCTATGTTGTTATTAGGCTGGAGAGATCAGAATGCTAAAAATCCAGTGAGACTATCATTGTAATATCTAATCACACCAAGATTATTAATAAAAATACATCACTGCTATAGACTAACTAGACAAAAGAGTATGGGGGGATAAAATCCACTAGAAGGGAAAGGGGGGATAAGAGTCTAGGAAGAGGGGCGAAGCTAAGGGGGATTAAGTCCAAGGGAATATTATATTAATATTTCCCAAATTCAATTCTATGTTATTTTATCCTAAGTTACTAAGGTGGGTGAATGTACCACAAGTAGGCCCAAGGTAGTTCCCAACATGAAAAATGTCAAGTTGCGAACATGCACATATATTGTGGGAACTTAGTGTACTTTACCATTATTATTCCCATTATTCCCATCATTCTCTACTACCATCCATACTTTCATGCATCCATCAACCATATCTGTACTTGGAAAGCATTGGAGATGTTGGTAGTTAGTAAAACTTGGGTAATCTGAGCTGAAGAAGCAAATTGTCAGGCTTGTGAGTACTCAAAAGAAGCGTGTTGTGAGGCCTATGAGAATTCTCTCTGGGTAAGAGGACTACTGGGAATTGTTCCCTAGATTCTAGGAAATAGCTACAGAGCTCTGAGAATTTTTATCTGGCATGTCGTTGAAGCCCTGAAAGGGACGTGGGGTAGTCAAAGGATTGTTGAGAAGAGAAGGGGCACACTTCTTGGGGTGGGATATGCTGTGGTAAATGAGAGGTTGTAGGATATTTGCAGCAATTGGAATCATGTCCTAAGTGTTATTGTGTTGATTAGACCTTATCCTGGCTAGGATTCCTTTACCCGAGTGGAGTTTTATCCCCAACTCGAGGGTGACATGTTGCTGAAATTTTATGAGCATAAATGTCTATGATTGGGAGGAAAGTACGATGTTTGAACGTAGTTGGTGGTTCGTTCATAAGGAAAGTGTCTCCTATGTGTTTGTTTTACATCCTGTATTATTATTTATGATATTTCTGTTATGGTTTTTCTTTTATAATTATGTTTGTGAATTATTGTTGTTAGAAAATGCATCTATGTTCATATGAAGGTCATTTTAATTTTAATTGATTGATATCAAAGAAGTAGGATTTTTAGTGTGATATTTCCCAGCTTGGGGTTGGGGATGCTACAAGTGAGATACCATGATCATCTCTAGAGGAAATTTAGTCTATATGAACGAACCATTCCTCATATTTGTAACTATCAAATAATGCAAATCAAGAGGGAGTATGGTTGGAGCATATGTTGAATGTATTGGTTGTAGGTGATGATACATAGAGATGAGATGTCACCTTTGGTGTCTATAAAGCATAGTCAATTATATCAACCCAACAATTAAAATATTATCAACACAATTAATCTATGTGCTATGGGTATGTGGGCATTGTCAACACTGGCTATTAAATTGATTGAGTGAGTAATTTTCATAGGATGGTTGTGGTAAATGATATTTCTTCCCAATCACATGTCTGATCAACAATGACTATTGGTGAAATGACCAATCCATTATGGATGACAGTGAGATCCCAATCAAATCCAAAACCTGACTTTATCAAAATATACAAACACATCTTTCGACGTAGGTGGCTCGAGATGATTGACTATTTGAGCGGAAGGAAACACTAAATAGGGTATGCCCTATTCACAAATTAATCCTCATAGATCAATTTTCCTACACATGTTGGAGGATTTGGGGATTCAAAACAAACTAAACAATGTGCTAATAGTTTTAATTGTGATGCCAACCATCAATCCATTAGTCAAACCAAAAACTTGAGTAGTTTGAAATTTGTTGGAATACATATGAGTTCAAAATGAATCAAGCACAATTTTACTCATAATCCAAGTCAATTCACCTCAGGCCATTTTTCAATTGGTGTGATGGGAGATCAATGCTTAAAGTGGAGGCATCAATGGAGTTTAGACTAGTGAGGGAGTTGAGAAAAAAAGTGAATAATACCATACATTGTTAATAAATGATGCCAATAGTCCGAGGAGAACTATAATTCTAAATTTGAGGGACATAATTAGAAACTAAGAAGTAATGGATCTATTACCACAACATTTGATCTCTGTTGTTCCTGAGTCTGTACTAAGGCTTAAAGTACAGTGTCAAGGCATCCAAAAAATATGATAATAGTTGATAGAAAATTTCGCTAACCTTGATGCGGGAAGTTAATGAAGATTTCTGCGTTCACGTCGTCTGACTTCCAACTGTTCCTGAGTTACAATGTCTTGTTCAATGGCC
>JASDQU010356853.1:0-11946 GCA_032191745.1 Picea mariana | reverse complement strand
ATAATTATGGAAAGATTGCGGCACCTCTCGCTGCACTCCTTAAAAAGAATTCTTTCACTTGGACTCCAGTAGCTGCTCAGGATTTTCAAACCTTGAATATGGCCATGTGCACCACTCTAGTCCTGGCCCTTCCTGATTTCACAAAGAACTTTTTCCTGGAATGTGATGCTTCAGGGAAAGGAATTGGCGATGTCCTTATGCAAGAGGGTTGGCCTTTGGCCTTTACCAGCAAACAATTGTCTGAGAGAAATTTGGGCAAATCAATCTATGAAAAGGAAATTTTGGCTATTCTACATGCCATGGATCTTTGGCGACCTTATCTATTGGGAAAACGCTTCCAAATAAATACATAAAATCAAAGCCTCAAGTTTTTCTGGAACAACACCTTTCCTCCCCCGAGCAACAAAAATGTGTGACTAAGCTCTTTGGATATGATTATGAGATCATTTACAAAAAAGGCAAAGACAATGTGGTTGTTGATGCACTTTCTAGAAAATATGAAGATGAAGGGTCGCTTTTTTCTCTCTCTTTCATTGTACCAGATTGGCTCCAAGATGTTCATCAAGAATGGCTACACGATCCCAAAAGTTTGCATCTGAAAAAACAATTCCAGTCCAATTATCCAGTTTCCACGGGGTACTCTTAGATTAATGATGAGATTCGATACAAAGGTCATTTGTATTTAAGTAAACAGTCAAAACTTAAATCTATGGTACTTTCTGAGCTTCATGCTACACCCACAGTTGGGCACTCCGGGTTTACCAAAACATATGACCGGGTCAAACGTTCTGTTTTTTGGGAGGGTATGAAACAAAACATTCGTAATTTTGTGGTTGAATGTGATGTGTGTCAGTGAAACAAGGTTGAAGCTTTCAAATCTCCTGGCACGCTACAACCGCTTCTGATTCCACCTGCAATTTGGTGGGATATCTCTATGGATTTTATTGTAGGCTTACCTAAATCAGGCAATAAATCAGTCATCATGGTGGTAGTTGGTATTATTTCCAAGTATTCTCATTTCTATTCTCTTCAACACCCATTTACATCATCTACTGTGGCTCAACTTTTCATGGATCGGGTCTTCAATCTTCATGGCATGCCACATTCTATTGTTTCTGATCGCGACCCAAATTTCACCAGCAATTTTTGGCAAGAACTGTTCAAGCTACAAGGCACCCAATTGCATATCAACACAGCTTATCATCCCCAGACTGATGGTCAAACTGAAGTTGTCAACAAATTTTTGGAAACATATTTGAGTTGTTTTGCATCGGAAAGGCAGAATCAATGGGCTCAATGGTTACAACTAGTTGAATGGTGGTACAACACTTTGTACCATAGAGCTACGTGCATGACTCCTTTTGAAGCAGTATATGGACAAAATCCACCTTCATTCCTCTCATATTTACCAGGTGTCTCGAAGGTCCAGTAAATTGACCAAACGCTTATAGTTCGAGAGTCTATTCTTCATACCCTCAAAAAGAATTTTATCATGGCCCTGAATCACATGAAACAACAAGCAGATCAAGGTCGCTCTAAACGTCAATTTGTAGAAGGGGGTCAGGTGTTTCTTCGACTGCAACCTTAAAAGAAAACTTCCCTCAAGGCTGACCATTGTCAGAAACTGGTGCCCAAATTTTATGGTCCTTATACCATTCTCAAGCATGTGGTACAGGTGGCCTATCAGTTAGCTTTGCCCAATCATTCTAAGCTCCATCATGTTTTTCATGTTTCCTACTTAAAGAAGGTGATTGGACATAAGTGCCAAACTCAAACCAACCTTCCTAAGTTGGATGAAGAAGGATCCATTTGGCTACAACCACAAGCAGTTTTGAACTGGTGTGAGCGTCGACTGTGTCAGTGAACCATCAAGGAAGTGTTATTCCAGTGGAAAGATACAACTTCAGCAGATGCCACTTGGGAACCAGCTACCATTCTGCAGCAATTTCCCCATCTCAAGCCTTGAGGACAAGCCTTTTTTTAAGGGGGAGGACATGTTAGGGACCTAACCCCTCATGTAGGTAGAATAATATATTTCCATGTAATAAAGGTCAATATTAATAAGGCCTAGCAATAAGGAAGAATAAGTCCAATGTAAGAATACCTAATAGAAGCTTCTACTTCTAGAAGGATATTCCTCTAGTTGGTTCTTTTGATAGACATATTTGGTATAAATACGAGTCGAGGGTAAGAGAACTTTTGTATTGGATATTATTGTAGTAGAGCTCTACTCTGGTGGTGGTTTCCCCCTCGAAGAGGCAAGTGAACATTTCTCTCGGTAATAAAAGTGTTAGTTATGGTGTTATTTTGTTATCATTATGGTATTATCATGGTTTTGTTCTGGTTATATTATTGTTCATCTGCCATTTCTAGCTATTTATTTATGTTCTGCATACTTTTTATATCTGGAATATCACAGAGTCTATAAATACAAAGTAAATGTCTTTAAACAAAGTAAAATGTGTTCTCCCTTCAAAGAGGACTAGTATTGGCTCTCGCGGACAATAAAATTAAAAGACCTATAAGATAAGAGAAGGACAACCAAGGATCATCCTAAATCCCACAGAAAATCGAGTAGACAAAGAAAAAGTGATAAATGATTGTAGCGGAAATGGACAGAAGAAAAATTGAAGAGTAGAGTTTATGTTTGACTCACTATGATGGAGAAATCTAATATCTTTTAGTTGCTTGCAGTTGGATCCTTTATAGACATTTGTTGTGGTTGAGGTGGCATAAACTCTTTAACTATTTCTTGATTTTTTGGTTCAGTAATTTAAATTAACGCCTTTTTCAACCATTCCTCAATGTACTCTCTCAAAGGTGCCACGGTGATGTCATGTTTGTTTTTAATCTCGACTAATTGTCTTTCAAATTCCCTCATGTCTAGTTATTATTGATGGAATGTTTTGTCCACCTCATCATTTATGTTGATATACCGAACAACAATCTTTCAACTTCATCCTCGCAAAATTCTATGGTTTCAGTAAATTCATTATCCCAAGCAACTTTTGATGCTTTAAGTTATCCCACTAAAGATTCTTTGGTTAAGATCATGGTTTCCATCAATAAATCGGGACCATCTAATTCCTTGGTAATACCCACAAGCTTAAGAAATAAATCACAATTTTTGTTCCATAGGGCCTCGGTTTCATTTATCATTTCTCTTAACTCTTTAATTCTCCTTAACCAACCGGCATCAATTTTCTTCATATGATAAGGAGAAGGAATTTTTTGTTCATTTCTCCGATTATCTAGGTGGATATTGGTGGCCACCCCTCTATTCCACTGGCTCAAAGAACAGTTTTCATTTTGGTAGATTTTTCCTACTTTTTTGGGTCATAAACTTCTGGGGCCGTTTTAATGCCCTAAACAGTGTTTTTTGGGCGTGGCTCAGTCACATTATTGGCTTTAGCCAAAGTTTGATGGAAACATTGTATCCCTTGAATAGTTATTTCCAACAAGTTGTTGTGCGCCTAAAACGGAGATCATATGCAAAAGTTACGACCCCGGGAAGTTTATGTACCAACTTACCCCATTGGGGCCCACATGACCTTTGGCGCTTCATCTCCTAGGGTTAGGTTTTTGGATGTTTAGGGTTTTATCATTTATGATTTATGTTAAAAAATCCTTTGGAGCCTCATTGTAACCATTTTCTTGCGAATGAGCATAGTCGTCACATCTCTTCTTAGAAATAAGTTGCCACCATTTGAGAAAGTTTGTTTCAATCTACATTTTTAAAGTTTCAGCATATTCTCTTTATTAATAGAAGTCAAATTTTATTGTATCTTTTTGTATTTATTGGTTATACATATGTATTAAATTCTATTCCATTTATAACTATGGATCAGTGGTATCAAAGTGTTCTGCTCTTTATTTGTTTCTCTATGCATGTCCCCAACAAGGTTAGGGTACAAGGAGTTGGGACTTGAAGTGGTTGAGCCCTTGTAAGACCATCCCCATCAATCACGATGGCCTCCCATGGAAAAAGAAAAGAGAGACGACAGAGCAAAAGATCCTTTTAAATTGTTTCTCAAGGAAATCCCTTACACAACAAAAGAATCATATGATGGATAACTTTGCACAGATCCCTTAATGGATGCCAACAAGAAATGCATCTTCATCAAGAGGCCACACCTCCCCGTCCAAGGTACAAGTCAATTTTTATATCCCCTTATTTGAAGGCCATATATATGTGGATGTTATAAATAAATGGTTGAATCTGCTAGAAGGGTATTTTTCGATCCATAATTTTTCTGACAGAGAAAAGATTATCTTTTCATTCCTTAAGGTTGTCCCCCATGTCAAGGATTGGTGGGAAACTTACTATAAGGAAAGGTCCACAGAGGAATCTGCAATATTTTTGGTCGTCCCCACTTGGGATTCTTTTAGAGATGCTATTAAGGAACAATACTACCATGTTGGAAGTTATGATGACCAGTGTACGAAATGGACCACATTGCGACAAGAAAGGGACCAGAAAATGCCATATTTCACAAATATATTCCATACATTGCGCACCAAGTTGGGTATAAAGGACTGTGAACAACATCTGGTGCTCAAGTACCATGGTTATCTTCATAGATAGATCCAAACAAAATTGGAGTTTCTGGATATCTCATCATTGGGCACGGCATATCAATATGTTGTCAAAATCGAGCAGAAATTTATACAGAAGAAGTGGGAGTTTGGATCTGCAAATTCCTCACAACAGAAGTAGGGAAAAGGCGACCCCAATCCATAGAACAAAGGATAGATAAAGGATAGACCTCCTTAGGAAAACCAGTCCAAGATGCAAACAAAGAAGGTTAGTGACGAGACGAAGAAAGACACTGGGAAGTGGTGTGAATTCCATAAAATCCCTTCACATAACATAAATGAATGTCACTCAAAGCAGTCATTGGTGGTCGAGATGAAAGCCTCAGAGTCAGAGGTAGGTTCTAAGTTTGAATTAGATATAGACAAAGGGAAGCGTATCATTGGCGTTGAACCTAGTGCCACTATCGCTACCACCAAGGTCCGGCCAAGTGAACCAGAGGAAGGTGAATGCATTTTTCACTTGCAGATGTGGGTGAAGGGTGCTCCACTACATTTCATTGTCGATAGCAGAAGTCAAAAGAACCTGATCTCAGTAGAGGTTTTCAAGCGGTTGAACATGTCGATGACACCACACCCACATCCCTACACCATTGGGTGGCTCCGGCAAGGAAGAGACCTTTGTGTCAGCCAAGAGTGTCATGTGTCCTATGGAATCAATCCCTTCAAGGATGTGGTATTGTGTAATATTTCCCCCCTTAAAGTTTGTGATGTTCATTTAGGCGAACCAGATTTGTGGAAACGGCATGTTGTATATGAGTCTAGACCTCACAGTGTTATTATTACTTTGGGTAGACAATTGTATAGGATACCAGAGGTAGCTCCACCTCTCGTTGATTCTTTGATATCTACTAAGAAATGCAGGAAGGTCATTTCCTAGACCCAGAAATTTTTCTTCTTCATGATTCTCTCTCAAAGTGAACAGAACGTCACAGCCACATCCATGGCCTATGCACAAGGCCTATCCATGCAGTAGAAGCAAGTGGAAAAAATTGTGGAAGAATACAAATACATCTTCTCCTCACCCACTGGGGTTCCGTGGCACTATCAAGTCAAGAATTCAATCGATCTAATCCCCAGTGTACCTCTACCCAAAGGGACAGTCTATCACCACCCTCTGATGGAAAATGAGGAAATTAAGTGACATATCCAAGAGTTGCTTCAAAAGAGGCACATTTGACCCATCTCCTCACCCTGTGGGAGCCCAATTGTACTCATTCAAAATAAACATGGGACTTGACAACTATGCATTGATTACAGGGCCCTAAACATAATCACAGTCAGGAACCGATACCCAATTCTCTGAATTGATGACCTTCTTGACCAACTCAAGGGAGCCAATTTTTTCAGTAAGATTGACCTGAAGTCTATCTACCACCAAGTCCCAATAGAATAGACTGATGTATGGAATATTGTTTTAAAGTCCAAAGAATGTCTTTTCGAATGGATAGTCATGCCCTTTGGTTTAACAAATTCCCTAGCAAATTTCATGAGATTGATGGATGATATATTGTAGCCCCTCACTAATTGTTTTTTGGTGGTATATATGGATGACATCCTCATCTTCAGCAAGAATTGGGTAGAACACTTGCAGCATATTTAGCAGGTCCTTCACACTCTGCGATAACACAAGCTATATGCTAACTTGGAAAAATGCTTTGTTGGCATGAACAGGGTCAAATTCCTAGGCTAAATTGTTGATGAGCATGGTGTTCATGTGGATCCAACCAAGATCCAAGTCATTCATGACTAGCCAACCCCGACCACACTAACTGAACTTTGAAGTTTCTTAGGACTTTCCAACTTCTATCGCAGGTTCATGTTGGTATTCTCCCATATTGCATGTGCCCTCGGCCAAGTGACCAAGGGTAGTGGATATTAGTCTCTAACTTTGCTTTTGATTAAGTGAGTTTTCCCTAACCCTTAATCCTCATGTTGAAGGAAAATCTCCCTGCGGACAGGTAGATCTCCTCAAAGATATAGACTCTTAACTCTAAGATAGAAAGTGCTTATCATGGTCACTGACTTCCTTTTAGGTCTACACAAACTAATGCATGAAGAGAAAGGAGGAAAGACGTACCTTTTACCGGTGTTTGTCCTTGCACGCTCCGAGTTGAACTCCAATCTTGAGCTCCTTGATAAGCCCTGTAGACAAACAAAGTACAACCACTTCCTATTCTATCGAGATTAGTTCAAAGCAGACCTATCTACTTAGAGACAAATTCATGTGATGTCAAACACAAATTAGAAAGAAACATGCCAAGCATATTACATTAATGAGGACAAAACGTTACTTACAGCCATAGATGGAATGTAGCAGTTTCGTCAAGTTCTCCTTGTCTAACCCTTGCTCAAAAGCTCCACGATCGAAATGACGATAGCTTCACTGATTAGCCTCCACTTCACTGTGTGTTCCCTATGAGATCATAGGTTTCATGCTTCTCATCCCTTCTCCAAATATCACTTATGAGATCATAAGTTTGGTATCATTCTTCATCCAGATCCCCCTTTCACCATGAGAAAGCTTGCTTATATATCCTTGGAGAGACTCAACAACTTGAGATATCTTTGGGGTGAGTTGAGGATTTTCCTCCTTGAGTTAGGGATCTTCCCTAAGATCATGGCTAGACTAGGGATTCGAGTCCAACTGCCTTCCAAGATTGAAAAGATCTTTCCCCCATTCTTATCAACAAACCAACTGCTGCCCAGAATAGGTAGCACTCCCTCAAAAGGGTCATAAGAGCGTTATAGTGCTCCCAAGTAGGCTTTAGGGGGGAACCATCACTCCTGAGAGTAGGAGCGCTCCTTCAAAAGGGCTGATACAGTGTTATAACGCTCCTAGATAGACTATAGGGGAGCGCCAACACTCCTGAGAGAGGTATAGGGGAGCGCCAACACTCCTGAGAGAGGTATAGGGGAGCGCTCTCTTCCAAAAACTCAGTTTTTGGGGTTCTTTTAGATGGAAAGAGGTACATAACTCCAGTTAACCATTCCTCTTCTTCCAAATCAAGTGTTTGATGTGTTTCAAGTGTCCTTCTCGTGTCGTTATAGGCACGACATAGGCATCATGGCAGTATTCTTTCCTTGACACTTGCGACACTTGTGAGCAAAATGTGACACTTGCGACACTTGTAATGACGACACTTGCGACACTATTGAAGTGAGTAATTTTGATGTGTAACACCTCCCTGCTTATGTTTTGTTTCCTGAAACTTGGTTTTTTCCCCTTGGATTGATTTGTCATTCTTTGAAATTTTTGCACTTTTTAATGATTTTCTTAAGTTTTTAAAGGTTTAGGACTTGATTTGATGAAATTTGTCACATCACTTGTCTATTCATTTTTGAAATTTCAAATTTTCTGCCAAGTCATAAATGCGGCTACAGGAATAGCGCTATCCCTACAGTGCCAAGGATAATCATGTTTTTACATGCATCAGCTCACCCTAATCACATCATAATTGTGCAAATCATGATTAGAGGATCTGCATGCCTCTCCACGATCTCTTCTCGAGTTGGTGTTGCAATTCCAACCATCATATGCGAGGGATCGAGCTGTACCAGCCTGACCTGCATCAAATCAAGCACATTTTGATATTATTAATAGAAACTATCACCTTCTATTCTAATGTATCGGGTATTTTGTGCAAAGATTGAATTGGAAACAATAGATATTTTTAGTTAATAACAGTTCACGGTTTTTAAAATTCTCAGTATCAAACCCCGCAGATCTATTCACAAGACTATATCAGTAGCATGGCACCAAAGAAGAGTGGACAGATTATTATATTAGAACCACAAGACTTCTTTTTGAGTTTTGTGTTTACCTTGAACCCTTGAACCATCTTGCAACCATCCTCAAAAAACCAATTCATAAAACCCTTAAAATGTTGTTGCAATAACCTTGATGATGCCCTAGCTTGCTCTCTCACAATCAAGTGCAACTTTAGGGACTAACATCTTTTGGCTTCATTGTCGGGGACAAAGGAACGAAGACATCTTCCCTGAGAGAATGACAAGATTAGATTCAAATATTGATGGTAAACAAGATTTTGGACAATTACATGAGACTGTGATTTTTCACCTGGCGAATCCTCTGTGGTAATTATGGCTCCTAAAAGAGAAGGTAAAGGACCTAAAACTCCTCCAACTTCCTCATCATCTACAAAGAAACTAGTTACCAGAAAAAACCCAGACCCAGAGCATGTTGCGGCAGTACCAGACCCTAAAAAATTATTAATAAAACCTAAAATCATTCCTATACAGTTCTCTCTCTCAAAGGAAAAATTGTCTTCAATTAGCTCTCAAGGACAATCTTCTGAAACTGTCAAAATCCAATCAGATGAAGGAGTGATTCCTGAAAGTGAAATTAAGCATGTCATTGAGCCTGTTACAGTTTCCTTTCCTTCAAATATTTTAGAAATAAATCTAAATCAATGGAAGTTGTTTGTTGAGCTCATTGAAGAGGAACAAGCAAATACTTTGTTTGTAGTTGAAGCTTTGAGAGATCATAGTAAAGATATTAAAACTAAACTACAAACACTCTCTTCATCACCTCGGTCTTTCTCTTCTCAAGAAAATAAACCACGGTATTCATCTTTTGAAAACCCTCTGTTTTTGGGACCATCATCCTACTCTAGTCCAAAAGAAACCTATGTTTTCTGAAGATCAAAAACTAATATCAGCTCAGCTAAGTTGCTTCACACAAGGGACAGTTTCTCTTTCTACATTACCATTTTTGCTTAATCCTAAAGCTCAAACACCAAAGATAGAAAATATGGTTGTTAATAGAATGGATGCTATTGTTGCAACCAGATATGCACCATTAAACCTGCCACAAGTTCTGTATGCTTTTCCACCAAATGATTATATGAAATATTTGTCAAGATTCAATGGAGAAGGAGGAGTTACTGTTGAAGAGCATTTAAATTCTTTCTACAGTTTTGTAGATAATTTTAATGTAGAGCATGGAGATGTTTGGATGAGACTTTTTGTGCAGAGTTTAGATGGTGAAGCAAGAAAATGGTTCAGGAGCTTGCCACCTAATTCAATTACTGGTATTGATGCTTTGGATGACACATTTTTAAGACATTGGGGAGATAAGAAAGACTACTTATATTACATTACTGAATTTTGTGCTTTAAAAAGGAAACAAGGTGAATCAATATTTGATTTTACTAAGAGGTTCAATAAAATGTATAGTAAAATTCCAAATGAAATTAAGCCTCAAGAAACATCATCCAAAATCACCTTTTCCAATGCTTTTGATGTTTAATTTTCTCTGTTACTAAGAGAAATAAGGTCTGCTACTTTGAGCCTAATGCAGGAAGCAGCTATTGAGGTAGAATCTAACATACTAGCAGGAGACAAGTTAAAGTCTAGGGGTGATAGAGACAGGAAAAAACAGAAAGAATATTTTCCTTCCTCTTCTCATACAGCATATAATTCTAAGATGGATGAAATGGCTAAAATGTTGAAAACCTTGACATCTGAGATGGCTAGGTTGAAAATGGAACAAAAACAGCCCAGTAGACCTACACATGAAGGTGGATACAGAATTGATAATCAATTTAGGAGGCCAAATAATGTACCTCAAATCTTACCAAGAGAAAGGAAGAATCAAGAAGATCAAAAAAATTTGCCTCCTTTCCACAATAATGCAGTAGAAGAGGTGGAGGAAGAAGATGATACTGAAGATGACCCTGCAGTACGTTTAAATGATTCAGAATTATCTCCTACTCATTTGACATAACAGGATTATGAGTATGCTTTAATATTAAATCAGTTTGAAGAAGGGGGTGTTGTTGAGGTTATTTAGAAAGAACCTAAAAGAAAGAAGTATGATCTTAGATCCAAATCAAATACACCTAAGGTGGATATACCTTTTTCAACAAAGAAGACCAATACTCCAGTCAAATCAGGAATCAGTAAAGACAGTCCTGGGATTCAAATTGATCAACAATTAAAGCAACCTATCAAGATTAGTACTACAGAGTTAAAGGAAATAGAAAAGGTTGTTTCTTCTTTCAACCTAGAACATGAAATTAACAAGATTAAAATTCATATACCTCTGATAGAACTAATGAAAACATAGCCTCTTAGGAATATTGTTCTCAAGGCATTACATCCCCCTGCTCAAGTCACCTTTTCAGATACTATCAACCTTGAAGATGAGAATCCTGCTATAACCATTGGACCTCATTACTAATATGTTGAAAAGGGATGCAGAAATCAAGTGTATACCAGAAGCTAAAGAATATTTTGAGAAGATTAAGCAGGCTCTTATATAAGCCCTTGTTCTCATCAGTCTGGATTACTCCAAGGAATTCATGATTTTTTCATTTGCCTCAGAAGACACCATAGTTGTTGTTCTTTTACAAATAAATGATCAACGGTATGAGAAACACATCTCGTTCTTCAGCAAAACTCTCAGAGACTCTAAACTGAAATATGATATTATGGAGAAACAGGCATCTGCTCTAGTGAAGGCTTTAAAATCTTTCAGGGTATATGTTCTACAATCTGAAATCACTGCATATGTGCCAAGTAGTGTAGTTAAAGAAATTTTAGTTCAACCTAATTGTGAAGGAAAGAGGGGAAAGTGGATAACAAAAATTCTGGAGTACAATCTGACTATAAATCCCACTCAGCTAATAAAAGGTCAAGGCCTTGCCAAATTAATGGCAGAGTCAAATTGTAAAGCAATTGGGTTGTATCATCTCTCAAGCAAATCACAGAATTCTTCATTCCACATTGAGGAAACTAGCTCACAGGTAAACAGTAAATATGCTTCTTCACCATGGTACAAAGATATTGTATTTTTTCTATTGAATCTTCAGCCTCCTCCTGAATTGGATAAATCAAAGTTCATATCACTTAAATTGAAATCAATAAAGTATTGCATTATTGATCAAATCATGTTCTGGAAAGATCCTAATGGGATTTTGTTGAGGTGTGTTGATGAAGAAGAGGCTAAACAAACTTTTTTTCATTTACATCATGGTGTTTGTGGAGGTCATCACCATTGGAAAGCTATTTCTTTCAATATTCTAAGAGCAGGCTATATTTTCTCAGGTCAGGGCATGTGAACCATGTCAAAAGTTTGCGGGAAAGCAGAAACTTATGTCTTTACCTTTAAAACCAATCATTTATCATGGACCATTTCAACAGTGGGGCTTAGATGTCATTGGGGAAATCAATCCTTCATCTTTTGGACAACATAAGTGGATTCTCACAGCCACATATTATTTTACTAAGTGGATTGAAGCAATTCCAACTCAGAATGCAATAGACAAGGTAATCATGGAATTTCTTGAAGGACATATTTTTTCTAGATTTGGTTGTCCTAAGAAGCTA
>JASDQU010356851.1:0-11946 GCA_032191745.1 Picea mariana | reverse complement strand
ATTTATACATTACAATCCCTCACCGATAGCCTTAGGTCGAAACCTAGGTGCCAAAACCCTAGATACCAAAACCCTAGGTGTCTAAAACCCTAGGTCAACTTGACCCACTTTTTCCAAGATTCTCTAGCCTATCTTTCCTTCTTCATCGCATGGTGCTCCAAAGCATCCAATGATGGATTTATCTACATGCTGAGTTGTCCACGATCCATATTCCTTGTTGATCTGTCATCCCTGATCTCCTCGTCCAACAACTTGCTTTTCTGCACTTCACTCCATCTTTCCTGCTCTTTTGCTCTCTTCGACTCAGTGACAGTTACTGTGTCTCTTGCGAAGCTCTCTTTTTACCTTTCCTTCCTTGTTCTTCACTTCCTTCCATAACCAAGGGCCAATGGGCCCCCAACACTCACCTGTGATTCGTTCTAAGGAACTTCAGATATAATCCTCTTGTTTTACTTCGACTTTGGACTGCACAGTGAAGCCCTTGCTTTTTGATTTATGCCTCCTTTCCATCCTTGTGCAAACTGTCTTTTCTATGTCTAGTACCCAGTTTCAACTGCACCTGGTACCTGGACCCTTTTCCTCATGCTTTTACTAAGAGCTGCGAGGCAGTTGGTTATCATAGTACAACTTCAACCGACTCCTATTCACCAATCCTCCCTTCCAGTCTCCCTTCAATGTCTTCAGCTGCACAGCTCCTCCTTTTGTAACATAGGCAATCTCATATGGTCCAAGCCAATGCGTTCTGAACTTCCCAGGGTGTTTGATAAACTTATTTTCATAGACCAGTACTAAATCACCTTGTTTGAATGTCTTCTTCTTGATGTGCCTATCATGATAGGTCTTTTCTCATTCCTTCTGAACTTGTTGATGTAATCATGCAATGAATCTGTCTTCTTCCAATTCAACCAACTGTGCAAACCTCTCGCGAACAACGCTGGTATCATCCATGTCTGTAAATGCAACAATTCTTAGGCTTGGTACTAAGTATTCCATCGGGACAATAGCTTCAAGACCATAAACCAACTTGAAGGGGGTCTGCATTGTTAATTTCTTGCAAGTGGTTCTATAAGCCCAGAGTACTGTTGGTACTCTTAAATCCCAGTCATCCTTGTTCATGCTGCAAATATTTGTCAATGTTGTCTCCAAGATCTTGTTGAATGCTTCAATCGTTCCATTTTCTTGTGTATGGTAAGGCTTATTCTTCTGATGGTGGACTGAAAATTGTTTAGTTAGGGCTTCAACTGTCTTATTGATGAAGTGTGTACCTTGATCACTCATAAGGATCTTAGGGCATCCAAGCCTAGTTATTATGTCATCAAATATAAAATGTGCAGCTATAGTTGCACTACAGTCCTTGACTGCTCTGGCTTCGGCCCATCTGGTTAAGTATTTTGTCATAGTAATAATGTACCTTTCTCATGTGCGCTTTCCTAGTGGGTTTATAGGTCCCACGAAGTCAATGGCCTAATTTTCAAATGCTTGTAGGGTCATCTGCAGTGCTAATGGAATTTCATCTCTTCGGGATGGTTTTCCAATTCTTTGGCATACATCACATGCTCTAGAATACTCTTTATCATCTCTGTGTAACGTAGGCCACCAAAGGCCAGCTTGCAGATCCTTCTGCATAGTTGTTTTCCCTGCGTAATGTCCTCTTGTGATGCCTTCATGAGCTTCTGTGAGGATTAGTGGTCGCTCTGTCTCCATAGCACACCTCCTTAATATTTCATCCGGTCCCATTTTGTATAGTTGTCTAGCTATAAATGAAAATTCTGCAGCACGCACCACTAGCTGTTTCTTCTGAGGAATTGTATACTCACTTGGATCCATTCATGCTGACATGAACTGGACTATGTCTGCGAAGTGGTCATCAATCTTTGTAATGGAGAGAAGTTGTGCATTCAGTAATGTATCCTCCAAACTGGTAGGTGCCATGTTCCAACCTTGATAAGTGGTCTGGGCCCTTGTTCATTCTTCCTAGCTTAACTATGATCTAAAAATCATATTCTTGAAATAGTAGAAGCCATGTGCATATTCGCCCCCCCAACACTGGCTTGTTGACTAGGTACTTCAGTGTAGAGTGATCAGTAAACATTTTAAAGTGTCCTCCCAACAAGTAGTGGCAGAAATTTTGCAGTGCATACACCATGGCTAGTCCCTCTCTCTTTGTAGTGGTGCAATTAACTTCAGATGTGGATAGCTTCCTGCTGGAAAATGCTAATGGATGCTCAATGTCCCCTTCTCCAGGTTGTGCCAGTACTTCTCATAATGCAATAGAAGATGCATCAACATGCACATGGAATTCTTTGCTCTAATCTGGAAAAACCAGAATGGGTGCTATAACCATCTTTTGTTTCAGTTTGTCGAAGCTCTGCTGACATTCATCTATCCACTCATACTGGCAGTCCTTCTTCAAAAACTTCTCCATTGGTGTTGTAATTTGGGCATATCCTTTGATAAATTTCCTGTAATATCCAGTATGGCCCAGTGCAGTGCATAGTTGTTTGACTGAAGTAGGAGGTGGCAAATCAACTATAATTGCAATTTTAGATGGATCAACCAACAATCCCTGCTTGCATACAATATGACCTAATAACACTCCAAATCGTGAGAAGAAGATGCATTTCTTCAGATTCAAAGTAATTTGACACTGCTTTCATTTGTCCAACATTAGCCTTAGACATTCAATATGATTTTTCAACAAACTAAAAGCAGTCCAGTCATCAAAGTATGCTTCTAAAAATTTATGCAAAAATTCTTTGAACGCTTCGACCACCACCATGGAAAAGATGGTTGGGGCATTCTTCAATCCAAATGGCATTACTTCATATTGGTAGGATCCCGACTATGTGGCAAACATAGTCTTATGACGGTCCTCCTTGGCAATGCGGATCTAATGGTATCCCGAAAATCCGTCTGTAAAAGAATATACTTCTTGGCCTCCCATGTTATCCAACACTTCGTCTGTGAATGGTGTAGGGAAAGGGTCATGAAGACATGCATCATTCAAATTTCTGTGGTCCACACAGATCTTGATTTCTCCTGTCTTCTTATCTTGTACCACCATAGGGCTGATCCACTCCGACTCTTCAACAAGTTCAATAATTCCTGCTTCCAGCATTCTGTCGAGATCGATCTTCACTTTTTTCTTGTATTTTGGGTTCAGTCTGTAAGGTATTTGCTTGACTGGCTTCGCATCTGGTTTCAAAGGTATTCTCATCTCACCCATAGGCCCTTTGATTCCCTTCCTATCAGTGAACTTGGTTGGGAACAAGTCCTGATATTCGTGCAATAACTCTGTAATCTTGTCAATGGTAGAAACATCCCAATAATCTTCGACATTGACAAGCTTCGGTGTCTCCTCTGTCCCAATATTGACTTTCTTTATTTTGATCGGATGTCCTATGAATGGAAGCTCAACTCCTGGTCCTTCCACATTTCTGTGGCCTTTTGTCTCAGCGATGTTTACCTTCCTCGGATAATCATCTTCATCGGGATTAATGTTGTAACATCCTTGCAATTTCTAGAATGGCATGGTCCATTCATCCTCTTCTTGCTCCAAAGGGAGGCCATATGCCTCCTTAAATACTTTCTGTCTCACAATCTGTAATGCTTGGTATACTGAAGGAAATTCACTTTCAAACAAAAAAGTGGTTACAAAATTCTGGATCATACCTTCCTAATCTGAAGTGACGAGGCCCAACTCCGCTTGAAGGTACCAGTTGATAGGGATCGTGTCCAGCGTGTTAATGAATCTATGCACCCATTGTTCTCTAGGAATGTCACTCCAGGCCTCTTTTCATCTTCGCACATGTTCCTTTGGGTAACTTTGACCTGTGTACCTCACTTCACAGCTTCCTACTTGTGCTGAGAACTGCGCTGTCATCAAAGTTTGACATTGTGTCTAGTCTATGATGTTTCCTTTGTGCATCCCCCACCATCTTGCTCGTGTGGCTTTCATGGCCTCATCCATTTCCAACAACCTTTGTTGTGTTGGTACACTTGTCTCAAACTCTAATAAGAATTTTTCTAAAGGGTTCAACCCATCAAATGTGGGTAAGTTACTCACTATTGTGTCGATCCAGTGAACCTCTCTGGTTAGTCTAGCACATCTTCTGGTAGAGGCTTCATACATCTGGTTCTGCAAGTTCTCCAGCGCTTCTTTTGAGTCTGATGAACATGTGTTTTCACTTCACCAGCTTAGATTCTCGTCGACTGTAGGATTGATATAATCCTACTGTCTAGTTGTTAGTTTGTAGATGTTTTCCAGTTCGTACGCGTGGTCTTCTTCTCTGATAGGCTCTGTGTATCGAGGACCCTCATCTGGATCTAAAGGTGCAATGACCCTAAGGCCATCTCTTTCAAATGACATATGCCTCTTCTTTACATCAACAACAATAGAATTGTTGAAGGCCCAATCAATTCCTAATAATGAAGGATAAGGGCAGTTGTCATCAACAATTTCAATTAATTCAAAATCTGCAAAGGTTCTAACTCCATCGATGTCCACAGGGACATGCTCCAATCGTCCAAATGGGCTGACAACTTGTTGATTAGCCATTCTAAGCCTGATAGGGGAATAGATCAACTTCATTTTTCCCATCAGTGCCCAGGTTTGCTTCGTCATGACATTGACCTCCGACCCTAAGTCGAGGACCACATAGTCTATATCATATTCTCCTATTTAAGCATTCAGGTGTAATTCTTTATTTGTCATTCTCCTTTTCCCAATTTGGTGCACAGCCCTATTCAGTAAGGAGTCTATCTTTCCTATCTCATACTGCTTGATTAAATCTTGTAATTCTTGTACAATGATTTTATCTTGAATCAACTTAACACAAGTGCACAAAAATTCCATGAGTTTTCTTACCTCTTTTCCTTCTGTTGGCGACGCAGACTGATCAAACGCCTAAGGCATGCCATATTCTTTGATTTCTGGTTGTTTCTTTGATGAAGACCCTTGATCTCCTTTGAACTCTTTTCTTTCCTCCTCAAATATTTGTCGTTCTTTCTTACCATCGAACGTTGGGGTCTTCTCTATATCTTTCCTGAATCTATGGTCGTCTGTAGTCTTTCCTTGGGCTGCTCTGTCTTCTCCTCTAGTAGTGCCTCCTTGAGTGATAACAACGACTCTAGGGTCTGCTTCACGAGGTTCAGCATATATCAGTTGCACTTGCAAGTTTTGTTGAGGTCCTCATCTTTCCTAAAGCTTAGTTAGCAGCAAAGGGCAGTCCTTGATGACATGCTCGAAGGAATTGCAATAACTACAGGTTGTGCAAGGGTTCTGGCAGTCCCTCACTAAATGTCCTGGCTACATGCAGTTGTAATATATTATTTTTCCTTGGCCTCAACCCATACCTCCTCCTCTTCCTCGTCCTCTGTATCCATCGCGAGGATTGAAACTTCCTCTTCCTGGAGAATTATACTGTGCATTGTTTCCTTCTTGGTGTACTTCACCTTGGATCTTGTACATGTCTCTTGATCTTTCGTGCATTAGATCAAAATCCCTACAATGTCTATCATCGTGCCCTATGGACTTACAGGATGTGCAATACAATTTTGTGGGTGTATGAACATACTTATGCATATAATATCACTCACCAAGGCGATGTCGGTTTCTGCATACTTCGCACCAGGGCAGGTTAACTTGCTTCAAGGGGCTCAGTGCTCCTGAGGCCAAATATTCATGAAATAGGGAACAATGTTCTTTATCATGACCTTTAGATCTGCATCTTACACTCCATATATCTTATATTTTGTCCTTCCCCTTTTCCTTCTTCATATCCTCAACCTACAGAGACAAACTAGTCAGATGGCTCAAGATCTAGCTCATGCCTGAGCTAGATTCTCCCATAGGTGTTGATTCAAGATTCATGGCGATCTCCAAATATTATGCCTGCGATGCAATCTTCTGTTGCATCAGGGGAAATCTGATGTGTGTTAAAAGAGAAACAATGAACCATTCTTTGTTTTTCTCATCTAGGATCTTAAAAGTCAATCAACCTGTTAGGGTCTTGAATCTTTGATTGAACTCCCAAACAGGTTCAACTACCTTTTGTTTGATCTCCTTCAACTCAGTAATACACTATGACTTCGACTTAGGTTTTTTAAACTCTGCAACCAGGGCATTCTTGATTTCATTTAAAGGCTTAGGCTGCGCAAGTCCTTGGACAAGATTCATGTACCATCTCAGTGCGCGATCCCTCAACATTGTGCTAAATTGGTTTCTTTTAACAGCTTCATCGGTAATATTTTTAATGTTCCATATGGCCTCACATAGGAACCAATGCTGATCATGATCTTTAGATCCATCTCCTTTAAATAAATGGAGCCTCATCTTGTCTTCCATAGAGCTTCCTAGGTTTCTTGTCTGAGTAGATGTTGAACTACTAGTAATAGTAGTCTGCAGGCTCCAGTGATTCGGAATATTCTGATTGCTTAGCGTTTCTGAAATAACAAAAGGATTGATATTACTTACTTTAGTGGTCTGCACAGTTCCTGATGTTTCTGGCTCGTTCTGGCAAAGTTCTTCAGCTTCCTCTTCCTTTTCTCTAGTGGGTTCTGAATGTTCTTTGTCTGTCAGATCTGCCTCTTCTCCACTGTATAAACCCTAGTCTCCGTAGTTTTTCTTGAACAAGTTCTCAAGGTGAACCCCTCGAAATACTTTCCCATTGTGCATATGTCTAGATTTTGTGTCACTATCACTATCTGAATTCTTGAACATTAGCCTTTTCAGATCCAACCAATCTACTATATCTTCAAGACATTCTTTTCAAGCAACAACATCTTCATTCTTAGCTTCAAAAATTGTAAAAAGTTTCCTCTAGGTCCTTTGAAGAAGTATCTCTCGGCATGGCTATATGATTTTGTTCTATCAACAACAAATTTGGTGATATACCCTCCAATGGTACTATCGAACCAGTGATTTACAGCCCTTGATATAGCGTTGTCGACTCTCTTAACCTTCTTAATCAACTCCAACGTCCAGACCACAGGAGGTCTAGATATGATCTTGAACTGGGTATCGACTAACCTAGCTAACCACTTGTGTAAATCTTGATGGATTCCTCCAAATAAGATCCTTTGAATATCGGTGAAGATGTGCCTCGACAGCCAACCTTCAGTACTTATCTTAGGGTTCTTGTTTTGGGATTCGATGAAGTCCCTCTCTTGATCCTCTATGCACTTCTAAATCTCTATCTTCGATGGGAACCACCTTGACATTCCCTTACACAGATTCCTGTCCTGGCAACAGAACCATTTTTTGGCACAGGGGTAGACCCAAGGTTCACTCCAAGAGCGCACCAACAAGCCCTAGCTACTAGCCCTTTCGGCAGCACCTACGAAGAAGATGCAGTCTCACCCAAAGCAACTAAGAGGGGGGTTGCAGGACAAGAATGTCTACAACCAGGGGAATATCAAGTGGATCTATCACAACAACAATACAAAATTCATATATCACTTATCAGCTAGGTCTATCCTGCACAGCTATAGATCTGATCTAACATAAGACTACAAATAACAATATAACAATGACAAAGATCCAGGCATCAATCACACATATGACACAAAATATACATGGTTCAACCTATCTCTAGGGCTATGTCCACAAAACTGTGCTTATGATTTATTAAGGTAAATCATACAGTTCCTATCTGTGCTCTCAGCTAGTAGATCTTCTTTCTTCTCTCTCTTTTTCTCCCTTTCCTACGCACCCAGCTATAGGACTTGACCTTCGCACACAACTGAATATCTCACAATACAATCCTCTCCCTCCACAACAGAGCTATAACAACAATATCATACCAATACTCAATGACCAACACGAACCAGGTCCTCTTGACCTTTATTTATACATGACAATCCCTCACCGACCGCCTTAGGTCGAAACCTAGGTGCCAAAACCCTAGATACCAAAACCCTAGGTGTCTAAAACCCTAGGTCAACTTGACCCTCTTTTTCCAGGATTCGCTAGCCTGTCTTTCCTTGTTCATTGTGCGGTGTTCCAAAGCATCCAATGATGGCTTTCTCTGCTTGTTGAGTTGTCCATGATCCTTCTTCCTTGTTGATCTTTCATCCCTGATCTCCTCGTCCAACGACTTGCTTTTCCGCACTTCGCTCCATCTTTCTTACTCCTTTGCTCACTTCGACTCAGTGACAGTTACTGTGTCTCCCGCGAAGCTCTCTTTTTACCTTTCCTTCCTTGTTCTTCACTTCCTTCCATAACCAAGGGCCAACAATGAACAACATCCAATCTCCTACTCTGTTCTTTGAATTGGGTTGTAAAGAGATGTTCATTTCTTCCAACACTCTTGGCAGGCACGTGCTGAAGATTAGGCTATAAACCCTGGACATGATCTTATTTATAAAAATAAGAAATGTCATCCTTTTGCATTTAGTTGAGATGAATGTAGCTTCAGGGAATTCTGTCTTACTTGTTTCTAGGAACATTCTCAACAAATGTGTGTAATACCTAAAGTGTCTCAGTGATTGGAAATTTACCAATTGTTTGTGCATATTATCGGCAATGAAACCTTCAAAGCTGATACAGACTGACTGACTAGACTCTGACTAAAAAAAGGTCAACATAAAACCCAACATGACCTCTACTACAAATTTGTCGTTTTTTAATCCTAAAATCCGACTAAGTATGGAATAGGCCCACTGGACCTCCATAATCATGGCACTTACATCCATAGGCAACGACAGATCCTTAGAATGATTTTCAGGCTTAACAATGGTCTGCAAAAGTAGGGTTTTGACTTCGGGGGGTCACTCTCTATAAACTGTGATTATTTTCTCTTCCTTGAAGGGCTCCGACACTACGAGGGAAGATTCTAGTATACCGAGAGCGTGTCGAATTGATGGGCTATCTATTCTGCACAAGACCTTTGACCCTAACTTATTCAAAATGACCTTTTCTCCCTATGAATACTGTTCTGCGCACCAAATTATGAACTCTTGGAAAGGGAACGTGACTTCGATAGCGTAAGGGGTTATGGATGCTTGGGCCACTTCGAGGAAGGGTATTCGTTTCCCGACATTGTCTAACAAATTGGCTCTGGACATGGAAATGGGTGAGACGGTTATTTTTGTGTCAAAAATATTGGAGTCCCTGTCAATTAGGGCTTCTCCTTTAGAGGCAAGATCTTGCTCTGCTACAGATAAAATGACAGGATTCATGGCCATGATGAAAAATACTTGTGAATTAGTGGAGAATGTGCAAGTCTGTTTTACTGTTGAGCTTCAATTCGATGGAGCATTTGTGGCAATTTTCAAATGTTGAAAATATTTGAAATATCATAAAATAATGACTAGGGCCCTCCTTTTATATGCACTTTTTGATATCGGGGCCGAGGCAAAATGGTTTGGGTAGACCACTTTTCTCCCTGATATGACTTTGGTGGTGCCACATGGTTTCACATCGAAACCATGGTATTTTCCCTGGCCCACTTTCACATAATTAAACCCCGTGCTAGTTCTCTGCGTGATACGATTACTGACCATTGATATGTGGTGTCTGAGATCTGCGGTTTGTCGAGGCCCATCTCCGGCAAATTTATCCATATTCCTCCAGTTGTGGCTCCGCCCTCCAGTTTATCGTGCCTCCACGCTTGTTTATCCCTTAGCTAAGTTTTGAGACCCGGATTCCATCGAAAATTGTTATGGTGATAACATAGGCTCCTATTGGGGATGCTATCCTCCCTATGAGGTAGCAAAGAAAAGTAGACCACGTGCCTACCCATTGGGTTGTAGTTTATTCATGTAGTCTGAATCCTCCAACCTTTATTGAAAAACTCAAAATTGACCTAGCATAGCTCAGGGCCTTCACCTCGAGCTTCAATTATGCTTCTTTTATTCCAACTTCTTTATGCAAAAAAAGAAAACATAAAATGATTATGTACAATGAATGGGAGGGGTGATGATTATTTAAACAATGTAATGTTTGAGGAACCTGCCATTCAGATGCCCTCCTCAAATGATGGCTCCATTCCTCTCCTGTAGTATGTAGGCATTACTTACACGATATGTTGCAATCCCGAACGGTCCCAACCAAAGATTGTCAAACTTCTCGTGCTTTCTCTTATCTTCATTCATGGCGTCCCATTTTAATACCAAGTCCCCCGGTTTGAAGTTGTCCACCTTGGTATGTATATCGAAAGCCTCTTTGATCTTGTTTTGACGTCGTTGGGCATTATTGAAATCTCTTTCTCTGTTTTATTGTACACTGATTAGTTCATCCTTTCTTCTCCGAGTGGCATCTGCTTCTGCATCCTGCTCTTGTAATAGCTTCATCACTGGAAACCTAATGTAGTAGGAAAGATTTCCTTTGTACCATAGACAATATGGAAAGGGGATGTGGGTATAGATCTCTTTGGGGATATTCTATCAGCCCACGGTGCATGGATGAGCTTTTTGTGCCATGCCTTTTTATTTTCTTGCAGTAGTTTTTTTATGATTTTGACTAAGGTTTTGTTCGAAGACTTAGCCAACCCGTTTCTTTGAGGGTAGTATAATGTAGAATGACCAAGGGTGATACTGTAATCACTATAGATTTTTTCTATTTTCTTGGACTTGAAAGCTGCTGCATTGTCTGTTATGATCTTAGTCAGACACCCAGACCTGGATAGAATATTGTCTTCTAAAAACCGGATGATAACATCATCTATTTCCTGCCTGGTGGGAACTGCCTCAATCCACTTAGTTAAATAATCTTTTGTTGTCATAATCCACTTGTGTTAATATGATTATTGTGGATGTATTTCCCCTATAAAATCAAGGCCCCATTGTCTGAAAGGAGCTTCCACAGAAATGGGTTTCAAAGGCAGAGGCTACAATTTTCCTTTTCCATCAAAAATCTGACATTCATGGCATTTTGAAACTTATTTATAGACATCGGGAAAAATGCTAGGCCGATAAAATCCATCCCTCAAAATCTTATGCACATTTGTCTTCCAATAATGATGGCCCCCACAATCACCCTTATGGAACTCTCTGGTGGTCTTTTCTTCTTCTTCTATCAAAAAACTCAATAAAATCCCCCTGGGATCTTTCCAATATAGATATTTGTTTACCATACAAAACTTTGTTGCCTTTAGCTTCAAGAATCTGGCCTTTGTTTTACTAAATTCAGGGGGATCCTGCAATTTTTTCAACATAAAGATGATGTCTGCATACCATGTGGAATCAAGAAATTTCTGGGATATTCGCGGAGTCTCCTTCTCTTCTTCTGCACCTCTGGCAGGTCTGCAATGAAATTTATTCCTAAGAGATCACAATTTGTCTGTGCCATCGGGTTTGCCAACCCCTGTCCCTTGATCAACTTGGTGGGTTTGATCTTAAGGTCATATTCTAACAACACTGCTATCCATTTTCCCCTCTTTCCTTCAGGATCAGGCTAGGTTACGATGTCTTTCACTGAGTTGCTGGGTACATAAGGAGTAGTATGGGAATGCAGGATGTAGACTCTAAATTATTTCAAGGCTTTGACTAAATCATATGATTGCTTCTCCATGATGTCATAATTCATAGGAGAATCCCTCAACGTCTTGTTGTAATATGCTACGGGCTTCTCAAAATTTTGGTCATCTTTCTGGAGTAAAACACCAACAATTGTGTGTTCTGAGGCAAAAGAAAACAATATGAAATCCTTTTCAAAATTAGGACTGATCGGTACTAGAGCCTTGGTCAATGCCACCTTGATGTCTTCAAAGGAATTTCTGTCTTCAGGAATCCATTTTATTTCATTTCCCTTCTTGAGCATGTTGGTAATATGTTTTATGATTTGAGCCAAATTAGGGATGAATCTGTTAATTTTTCAAAATCCCACCCAGTTTCAGTCTCGCTGATTTTTCAGTCAAATTTAAATGCTAAATTTAGTTTCAGCACTGTTTCAACATATGCTACAGCCGTGGTGTTTCAGCATCTGCTCCGCGGTGTTTCAGCATC
>JASDQU010356847.1:545-11946 GCA_032191745.1 Picea mariana | reverse complement strand
CCTAAATCAATAGTTTATTTAAAAATACAAATAAAGTCAATTCAATCATCTATTGGTGTAGGATAGAGGAGTTAGAATGTATATTATTCAAATATGAAAGGTATATTGATTTGTAAATTGTCATGGATATTCTATTGGAACAGTTTGTCACAACAGATATGATAAATAAAACAAAAATCTACAATATGAAGGTTAAATTCATTTAGATTATAGAATATTTAGTTATTGATTTTATGTTTGATCCGAATTTTATGAGCAGAATGAAATGAACACAAATTATTAATGTTATTAACACAGAGACACAATGAGAAATACAAAGATACAGTAAAACTAGGTTCTATTCAATAAAAAAATATGTTGGAACTGTAAAATGCAGACTAAAAACAACTTGCTAGAATGGTGGTGGCTTATCTATGAGAAGATATGTGACGGTTTCACTCATTTGAAAGAAGATGAGTACAATGAGGCTCCAAAATCATTTTTACAATAAACATGAATTCCAAAACCCTAGACATCAAAAAACCTAACCCTAAGAGATGAAGCGCCAAAAGTCACATGGGCCCTGTTGGCGTAAGTTGGTACATCAACTTCTCGGAGTTATAACTTTTGCATACGATCTTCATTTTAGGTGTATGATAGCCCATTGGAAAGGTCTATCCGAGGACTACACATTATGTTGTCACATTCTAATTTAATTATCAATGTGATTGTGGAAAGCCCAAAAATGTTATTTAGGGCCTCAAAACGACACTGGAAGTTTAGGACCCGAAAACTAGGAAATTTGTACTGGATTTGGGGTAAGTTGAGTCCCCCCATCAGATGAGGAAATTTCTACTGAATTTGGCCTTGGGTAAGCCACTTGTCTTGGTGTAGGAGATGCCCTACTTTGACAACCCGATAAAGCTGGATCCTTTGTTGGCGAGTGCCCTTGACTTGTGTCTCCACAATCTGATTAGTGGATGCATGTTCCATGCAGCCAGGATTGAGCCATGTTGGTGTCAACTGTTCTTCTATCATTGAGGTGTCCAATAATGGTGGAAAATATGGCCCAAGTAGATCCACATTAAACATTGGGTGAAAACCAAAGAAGGGGGGAATGTTGAGCTCAAAAGCATTATCACCCACAACCTTGGTGATGGTGTAAGGTCCATAGTGGAGTGGATGAAGCTTCTAATGGGGCATTGTAAGGCATTCTTTCTATAAGTGCAACCAAAATTTGTCCCCCACCCTAAACTTGTGTGGCACCCGGTGTTGATCATGGCCCTGCTTGTACTTGGCATTGAACTTTTGTAAAATATCCTGAACTTGTTGGCAAATGTGTTGGATCCACTCAATGAACTGGGTGGATTTGTTAGCTTCAGTTTGAGCATGAGACGAGTCTTCCTAGGTGGTCGCAAGGGGTAGTGCAACGTCCATGGGATCCAATGGTTGAAATCCTAACCTTACTTGAAAGGGGTTGTGGCCAATTGAGCTATGTATGTCTCTGTTGTAGTTGTGATGAAGATAGGGAAGACTTTCATCCCATGTTCGGGGATGCTTGGAATTGTACATGCACAAGATATGCACAATCATCTGGTTGACGGCCTCATTTTGGCCATTCGTTTGGGGGTGGAAGGTGGTGGATTTGGTGAGCTTGGTGTCCAATAGTGACCAGAGGATTGAATAGAATGTGATAAGGAACCGGTTGTACCGATCTAAGATAATGGTTTGTGGTATCCCAAAATGTACCCATACTCATTAAAAGAAGAGCTTGGCAGTGGCCTCCACTTTGATGCTCTTCTTGTAGGCAACTAGAATCGCCATCTTGGAAAAACGATCAACAAACACAAAAACACAACCATTTCCATGCTTGGTAGATGGAAGGCTTGACATGTAGTCCATTGAGATGGATTCCCAGGGCCTGTTAGGAGTAGGTAGAGGGGTGTACATGCCTTGTTTCTTAGTGGTTGGTTTGGCAGTGGTGCAAGCAGTGCAGGACCTAATATACTTGCTAACATCCTGTCGAAGTTTCAACCAATAGAAATGTTATTCCAGCACTACCACTATCTTTTCCATGCCGAAGTGTTCTGCCACCCGACTATAGTGGGCTTCCCAAATTAGCTTCGCTCGCTCACTTAATGGAACACAGAGATGGCCTAGCACAACAACCCATCTTGAAGATGGAAATTGGTGATCATTGTGTTTGCGCCCAACATCAGGTAGGTGGTGGTGAAGCTAGTCTCTTTCTCATAGAGTTGGGGCCATTCAAAGGTCTCGTGGTCGTAAGAGTCTAGCACTATGGTGAGTGCTGTGACTGGAGGTCGGTTGAGGAAATTAGCGATGCAGTTGGTACTTCCTATCTCATACTTGATGTTGAGGTGGAACTATTGCAAGTATGTGGACCACTTCTGATGGCATTCATTCTACAATTTTCCTTGTGTCTGCATGAACTGCAACAACTTATGATTAGTGTGGATGATTGTCTCCTTTCCGAGAATGTAATGCCTCCACTGGTGACAGGATTTCACAATGAAGTATATTTATTTGTCGTAAGTGTTGATATTATGGTAGTTGCGGGAGGTATCAACCTCCATGTGTAACCTCTTGATAGATTAGAATATTCTGGAAGCTAGAGAAACCCTAAACAGATGTGTAATAACCCTAGGAGACAAGATGACTCAATAAAATAATTAATATTAAAGTATTAGTCTCTAGAAGGAGAAGTCGGCCTAGACATGTGACAAAGAGCACTATAAATAGAGGGTGCTTGAGTTCATTTGTACACACACTTTCACTCAAGCAAGTGGTGTGCAAGTCTAGAGGAGTGCAGCTGCAATGAATGCAATTGGGTATTTGATCTTTGGTCTATGGTTTGGGACTTTCTACTCGGTACACTATCTTTGGAGAGAGATGCACTCTCTCTTGGTTATCTATTGGATCTAGTGTTGCTTCCAGAATCATTCTATCTGTCAAAGATTATGATGCCCAGGGGTGCCTGCGTGCCTATGGTTGCATGACAATATTGTGATATTTTCTATGGTTAAACGAAAACATCAAATATTTTAACAGTAAGTAGGGTACTTACAGACAACACCTGATAGTATCTCAATATGATAGGCCGCATGGTGTCTGTGCTAAATGAGAACTGCATCCATAGCATAGTTTGAAGCATATGTCTCGATCTCAAAGGGTTGTTGCAGGTCTGGCAATGAAGGCACTGAGGATGATCATAAGCGTTTCTTCAAATCCTCGAACACTTTTTGTTGTGAAAGTTCCCACACAAAATTTTCCTTATCACCACCTCTGGTAACTTGGTTGAGGGCCCATGCAATATGGGAGAATCCCAACACGAACCTGCTATATAAATTGACAAGGCCCAAGAAGCTCCGAAGCTCAGTGAGCGTGGTTGGGGTTGGCTAGTCACGGATGACCTACATCTTGGATGGATTCACATGCACACCATGCTCATTGTTAAGAACCAAAGACTAAATACACAATAGATCTATAGAGCATTGTTATGAACCAAATACTAAATACACAATATATCCATAGAGCAAGATAGAAGAAACCACACCTTATTATTACCAAACCCTTGAGGTAGGGCAACACCATACAATGGATTATATTATGGAAGGGATCCTCTCCTGTTCACTTGCCTCTTCGAAGACGCATCCTACTATTGAGCTATCACTACAAATACAATAATTCTCATCATATCCCATTATATTGCTTGAACCCCTTTATATAGTGCTACCATCACCTAAGAGCATTCTAGAGGAGGAATCTTCTAGAAGTAGAACCTTCTAAGAATTAATCTTACATTTATTATATATAACTACCCATTTATTATATCTAACTACCATAGTGAGTCTTATTTAATAATATAGTGGACCTAATCCACCTTACATTGAATGGCCTCCACTATTATCACTATGGTCCCTCTGGGCCTCCCCACTACCTCTTTAGCTACCTTATATTCCATCCCCCTTATGAAAGAATTGTCCTCAACGCTTGATGTACAACAATATACCAGGGTCCCATGGATAAGTGTGGATCATAGTGTTGAAGTAGACTGGAGAACTAGGGTCCCATTGAGAAATGGAAGCCACCATGTTGAAGTAGTCCAACCACCATTGTAAAACAGGGTTCTATGTCCAAGTGCTCATGTAAACTCCACACAGAATATATTGGCATCCAATAACAAACTGAAAATGATGCTCCCAATACTGACACCTATCATGTAGATCCAAACAAGAATATCCATCTACATAGTGAGAAAGGGTCAAAGCTAAATCTGGAAGGAACAATACCATTATAAAATATGCAGGATGGATGCTGGTAATCATAACTAGCTCCTTATGTGGGACTTTGATGTTTTCTACAGAAGATGGAGTAGACTCATCAAATAAAATATGGAAGTGGTTGTCATCCAAGAAATGACAGCTATCCATATACCAATCATCGCATTCGGCCTCAAAATCATACCAAACATATATTTATTGATTATATTCCTTCCTGATGTCTGCCATAAGAAATATCTCTTGCATGTTATCCAATGAATCTTGAATACTACAAAAACTATCATTGAGGCCATCTACAAATTTATCCAATTTTTCATTCAATGTGTCAAACAATTGGGCTTTAAATGCTTTAGTAATATGTAGAATTTCTTTGAGGGTTTGAGAAAAAATAGCCATATGAGCACCCTATGAAAAGTTATTATCTCTACAGTCTCATCTCTTTCATGAAAAAACCCAAAAAATAAAACAATAAGATACGACAGAAAATTGCGGCTTTTTCCGAAAAAACCCTGAAAAACTGTTGAATTTAAAATGTTCATAAATTCACTTCCCGGACTTCGTTTAGGCTGAATTTGTTTTTTTTAATTGGGTGAAATTGTGAGAGGCACTCATATATGTAATTTTTTTTGGCAAATTCGGCCTCCAACAGCTACAAAAATAAAAAAAATCGCGTTGGCGTCCGCAGAAAATACCCTGAAAAATTGCAGATTTTAAAACTTCAATATCTTGACTACTCGGACTTCGTTTCAGACGATTTTTTTTTTCAAATTGGGTGTTTCTCTGAGAGAAAATCATATATAAAACCTATTTCTGCAAATTTTTCAAATAAATATACCGAAAATGTTTGGAATGCCGCGGCCCTCTTTTTTCTTCTCTGAAAAAAAATATGCAAAAATAAAAACTATTTGCCCACAATGTCTGCCAAGGAAAGTGCTTTGATACCAATTGTTAAGAACCAAATACTGAATACACAATAGATCCAGAGAGCAATATAGAAGAAGTCACACTTTGTTATTACCAAACCCTTGAGGTAGGGAAACACCATACAATGGATCCTATTATGGAAGGGATCCTCTCCTGTTCACTTGCCTCTTTAAGGGGGCATTCTCTTATTGGGCTACCGCTCCAAATACAATAATTCTCTTCATGTCTCATTACATTGCTTGAACACTTTTATATAGTGCTACCATCACCTAAGAACATTCTAGATGAGGAATCTTCCAGAAGTAGAACATTCTAAGAAGTCCTCTTACATTTATTCTATCTAACTACCCATTTATTATATCTAACTATCATATTGAGTCTTATTTAATAATACGGTGGACCTAGTCCACCTTACATTGAATGACCTCCACTATTATCACTATGGGCCCTTTGGGCCCCCCCACTACCTCTCTAGCTACCTTATATTCCATCCCCTTTATGAAAGCGTTGTCCTGAATGCTTGATGTACAACCATATACCAGGGTCCCATGGATAATTGTGGACCATAATGTTAAAGAAGACTGGAGAACCAAGCTCCCATGTAGAAAGGAAAGTCAACCATGTTGAAGTAGTCCAACCACCATTGTAAGCCTGTGTCCCATGTCCAAGTGCTCATGTGAACTCCCCGTGGAAGATTTTGGAACCCAATAACCAACTTAAAATGATGCTCCAAAGACTGACACCTGTCATGTGGATCCAAATAAGAAGATCCATCCACATAGTGGAAAATGGTCGTAGCAGAATCAAGAAGGAATAATACCACGAAAGCAAGATATAAGAAACCACACTTTATTATTACCAAACCCTTGAGGTAGGGAAACACCATACAATGGATCCTATTATGGAAGGGATCCTCTCGTTTTCACTTGCCTCTTCGAGGGGGCATCCTCCTATTGGGCTACCGCTCCAAATACAATAATTCTCTTCATATCCCATTACATTTCTTGAACCCCTTTATATAGTGCTACAATCACCTAAGAACATTCTAGAGGGGGAATCTTCTAGAAGTATAACCTTCTAAGAAGTCCTCTTACATTTATTATATCTAAAGTCTACCCATTTATTATATCTAACTACCATAGTGGGCCTTATTTAATAATATAGTGGACCTAGTCCACCTTACATTGAATGGCCTCCACCATTATCACTATGGGCCCTCTAGGCCTCCCCACTACCTCTCTAGATACCTTACTCTCATTAACAATGTATCCTAGGTATCAGACCTTGTTCATGTTGAAGGAACATTTTTCCAAGTTGGCATATAGCTTGTGTTCTCGCAGAGTGTGTAGAACCTGTTGAATATGCTGCAAGTGTTCTGCCCCATGTCTTGTTGTAGATGAGGATGTCATCCAGATGCATCACCACAAAATAATTGGTGAAATGCCACAAGAAATCATCCATCATCCTCATGAAAGTTTTTGGGGCATTTCTCAAACCAAAGGGCATGACCAACCATTCAAAAAGACCTTCTTTTGACTTGAAGGAAGTCTTAGATACATTTGTCTGCTCTATTGGGACCTAATGGTAGCTAGACTTCAGATCAATATTACTGAAGTATTTGGACCCCTTAAGCTAATCAAGGATATCGTCGATTTGGGGAATCGAGCACCGTTTCTTGACTGTGATTTTATTCCTATCTTGGTAATTAATGCAGAGCCTCCAAGTCTCGTATTTCTTCTACATAAGCACGATTGGGATTCCACGAGGTGATGAGCTAGGGTGGATGTGCCCCTTTTGTAGAATATCTTAAATCTAATGCTTGATCTCCTCATTTTCTAATAGAGAGTGAGGATAAACTGGCCCATTAGGTAGCAGTGTGTCGAGGGTTAGATCAATGGAATTCTTGACCTGACAATGCAAAGGTACACTAATAGGTGAGGAGAAGATGTCTTTGTACTATTCCACAACCTTATCCACTTGCTTCTCCTGCGTGGAGAGGTCGGTCGCGGAGGTCATGGATGTGGCTACAACCTTTCGCTCACTCTTAGAGAAAATCATGAAGAAGATAAACTTCCTGGTCTGAGAGATGACCTTCTTGCATTGTTTGGCAGAGATCAAGGAAATGGCATTAGGTGGGACTACCTCAGGTATCCTGTACAATTTCCTATCCAAAGTAATAATAACACTGTGAGGCCTAGACTCATATACATCATGACATTTCCATAAACAAGGTTGGCCCAAAAGAACATAAAAAACTTCAAGGGGAGCAACATCACACAATACCTCATCTTTCAAGGGCTTGATGTTGTAGGACAAGTGACACTGTTGGTTGATGCGAAGATTAATTCCTTGGAGGATCCATTCGATGGTGTAGGGTTGTGGGTGTGACATTGTCGGTAGGGCCAACCGCTTGATGACCTCCGCTGAGATGAGGTTCTTCTGGATACTTCTATCAATGATGAAGTGCAACAGGGTGCCTTTCACCCACATCTGTGAATGAAATATGCGCTCTCCTTCCTCTAGCTCATCAGGTTCATCAGGCTATATCTTGGTGGTAGCAATAGTGGAACTGGGTACCATGTCAATAATTTGTCTCCTCTTTCCTGCTTCTAACTTAGATTCAGAACCCACATCTGGTTCCATGTCTTTCACCCCATCCACCAATGATTGTTTTGAGCAACAATCAGTAGTGTTATGCCAGGGGATCTTATAGAAGTCACACCACTTCCCGATGTCTTTCTTCATCTTTCCATTGTCCTTCTTTGTTTACAGCTTAGACTGGTTGTCCTGAGGTTGTCCCTCTTTTCTCTTCCCTTTGTTCTATGGGTTGGGGCTGCCCATGCCCTGCTTCTACTATTAGGGGTTCCCATACCCAAACTGTCGTGTCTTTTGTTTAATCTTCTGGTCGATTTTGACGACATATCGATAGGTCACGCCCAAGGATGAGATGTCCAGAAACTCCATTTTCACCTAGATGCATCTATGCAGACCACCATAGTACTTGAGAACCAGATGTCACTTAGAATCTTTGATACCCAACTTGGGGCACAAGGTATGGAAGATATTTATGAACTCTAGCACTACTTGGTCCCTTTCCTGCCGCAGTGTGGTCCATTTTGTATATACGTCGTCATAAATTCCAACATCATAGTATTGTTCCTTAATGACATCCCTGAAGGACTCACAAGTGAGTGCGACTGTAAATAATGAGGGTTCCTATGTTTCCTTTTGCTCATATAAAGTCTCCCACCAATCTTTGACATGGGGGACGGCTTTGAGGAGCACAAAAGTAATCTTTTCTCTATTGAAAAAGTTATGGACAAAAAAATACCCTTCTAGTAGATTCAACCATTTGTCTACAATATCCATGTCTATCTGACCATCAAATATAGGAATATCAAATTTGATACGTACCTTGAAGGGGGCGACACCTCCACTCGAAGAAGATGCGCCATGTGTTGGTAGTCGTCAAAGGATTTGCACAACACTATCCATCATCTCATTCCTCTGTTGCGGTAGGGATTCCTCGAGCAGCAGTTTGAAAGGATCTCATGTGCTTTTGTCTTTATTTTGTCCCTCCATAGAAGGTCGCTTTGGCATGCAAGAGCTCTTGTCCTCAAGAGAAACAAGATCGAGATCCAACTCTTTGTACCCTAACCTCGTCGGGGACATGCACTAAGAATGACAAGGAGCAAACCACTATGAAACCATTGATCCAGATTTTATGAGCATAGTGAAATGAACACAGATTATTAATGTTATTAACACAAAGACACAATGAACAATATAGAGATATAGTAAAAATGGATTCTATTCAATAAAGAAATATGCTGGAACTGTAAAATGCAAACTGAAAACAAGTTTTCTAGAATGGTGGCAACTTATCTCTAAGAAGAGATATGACGACTGTGTTCATTCATAAGAAGATGAGTAGAACAAGGCTCCAAAATCATTTTTACAATAAGCATGAATGCCAAAACCCTAGACATCCGAAAACCTAACTCTAGGAGATGAAGCACCAAAAGTCATGTGGGCCTTGTTGGGGTAAGTTGGTACATCAACTTCCCGGGGTTGTAACTTTTGCATACGATCTTCGTTTTAGGTGCACGATATCCCGTTGGAAAGGTCTATCCAAGGAATACACATTATGTTGTCACACTCTAAATTTATTAACAATGTGACTGTGGAAAGCCCAAAAAACATTATTTAGGGCCTCAAAACGACCCTGGAAGTTCAGGACCCAAAAACTAGGAAAATAACTGCCAAAATAAAAAATGCATGTGAGCCAGTTGGAATAGGTGGGTGGCCATCGATATCCACCTGGATCATTTCTTATGCATGAAATAGATAAAATGCGAAAAATAGAGAGTTCAGTAAAGTACATTCACACACCATCTACAAAACAACACAAATATTTTCTTTGGGAAACCCTTACGAGAGAAAACCCAGCTACAAGGTGAGGTTGCTCTGCTTTCTTTTCTGGTATGGAAGTAATGCAAGTAGAAAGGAGAAGGTGCTCTCTATGGAGTGACTTGAGACCTTTGGCCTATTAGGATGCTATAGAACATTAACCCCCGTTGTTATGCTCTATAATTTTCCCACTCCCCATTGTTTTTCTCTACTATAGAAACAAAATACAATAACATAGAATGGAACCCCTTCTTATCCTAGTGTTTCGGTATTTAACAGAGCCTGATAGCCATCTAGGGGTGGGTTTTTGACTTTATCAACCCTCAAATGTGATAAGGTTTTGAACCTTCTAGAATCTTCTTGAAATTACATACGTGGCTAGCCCCATATGCATGAGTAATGGGGGATGACATGGCATCATCTCATACCATGGTGGTCAACATGGTAGGTCAAGTTGTGGGAAAAATAACTTTTGCATATGAGCTTTGGTTGACACACAATTTGCACTGTTGGATAGGTTTCATAGTCTAGAACACTATCAAGGGGCTGGCTATAAGTTTTGAACACCAAAACCCTAGAAAATTGCATTTAATGCCTCAAAATGGCTTCGGAAGGTTCTGGACCCCAATTTTCCAAAGTGGGACCTGCTACTAAAATGCCCATGTAAGTTGATTCCTTTAATTTTTTCGACTCTAAAAGCATAGAGATAGATGAAAAATAATATAGTGATCCAATCCAAATCATATCTCCATAAATGAAAGTATCTTGAAAGAAACAAGTCAAGTCAAGTCAATCATCCATCCATGCACAATAAAGTAGTGATAATATCTATTATTCAAAGATACAAAACATATCCCTAAATCAAAGTATATTGAAAGAGACAAAGAAACATTGTTAGAATAAAAAGATGAGAATGTTTATTATTCAAAGATTCAATATATAAGCATATTGAAAAAGACCAATTAAGCTAAGTCAATCATCCTTGTAGTTAAGGTAAAGGAGTGAAAACATTTATGTAAGATAAAAGAGTGAAAATATTTAATATTAAAAAATACAACACATATCCTTATATCAAAGCATATTAAAAAAAATCAAATCAAGTCAATCATCAAACAATATAAGGCACAGTATAGAAACGGAGAGATACTATATAAGACATACTTATATCAAAACAAGTTGAAAAAATTAATTAAGTTAAATCAATCATTCTTTTATTTACATGGAGATGTAAAATTGTACATTATTCAAAAATACAATAATATAATTTTTTGATGAAATTATAATTTTTCAATAATATAATTTATAGTGAAATTGTAATTTTCATTTTAAAATTATTTATTACATAAATAATTTAATGTAATCATAAAACAACAATTTTTAACAAATTATTTCTTACATAAATAATTTTATCTAATCATAAAACAACAATTTTTAACTTTTCTAATTGAAGTAAAATTTATGTAATCATAAAACAAGAATTTTTAACAACAATAGTATTTTCTAATTGAAGTAAAATTGATAAAAAATAAAAATAAATAAAATCCAAGCAACTCAAAGATAAAAAGTTTAGTTGGTTTCCAGACATTTGAGAAAAGTTGTGCATAGGATGTATGAAGAGGTGAAAGTCAAAATTAGAACTTCAACAGGCATTTCTGAAAGTTTTAGAAGCAATATCGGGGTCAAACAAGGTTGCCCATTGCCCCCTACCCTTTTTGGGTTATATATTGACAAGCTTGAAGAGTGGTTAAATTCGCAAGGGGGTGACGGTATCCATTTGGGCAAGTTCG
>JASDQU010356842.1:0-11253 GCA_032191745.1 Picea mariana | reverse complement strand
CCTATATATACCAAGGAGACATTTTCATTTTGAATCATCTTGTACTTGAAAATTTAAGTGGGGTAAAAGGAGGTTGCCCCCTCGAAGAGGCTTATTATCTGAAATTATCTCTTTTTCAAGGCGTTGAGTACTTTTTCTGAGATTGTTCTATGCTATATTGGTATTTGGTTCTTAACACTGCGACTACTAGTTCGACAACTACGAATGGTTTGACCTTCGATCGAGGATGTCGTTGAGTCCTCGTGAAGTCTACTAGGAGCACTGGTCCCACATATGTACATAGTAGATACACGAAAGTTAGTACTATAATACACACATAAAAATTGTATATATAAAATCAATTAAAAAATTAAATAACATTAAAAACATGTTACCTATCTCTCCTCACTCCTCTCCGGGAGGCATGGGCATGTCTAGATCCATGAAGAAGTTGATTCCGACATAGGGGTAGTTCTCAATTACTAGAATTTGTTGTGCCCACCAGTCAAAAAATGTGTTATCAAAGTCCTCTATGGTCCTCCCTCCCCCTGTCATGGAAGAAATTCTTCCCCTATGAATATTGTTGGGAAGGAGACCACATGCCCCCACACAGTCTCTCTAGGACTGAGACTGGGTACTCTTGAAGAAGAAGAAGAACAGGCATAGAATAATACCAAACCCAAAGTTCTTGTTGTTGCAATCCCGACACTCTGTCAATTGTCTCTTCATGCATGTGAGCATGGTCATACTCCAGTCAAAGATATGTACCACCTGGAACTGAATAACGCAATGCATATGCACTCGGGAATCCTGGTGAAGGGCCATAGATCTAGTGATCCATCCAATCAGTAGAAATATCACTCACAGAGTCAGACTCATGATATTGTGAATAGGAACCCGAGAACCTACCTTCGTAGTGTCAGCCTCATAGTACATCCAAATGTAGTCCTCAATGTAAAAAGGCTTAGGGGGAAATGTTCGTAGATGACCGGTTCCCCTCTCCTCGAGAGGCCAGTCAGAAAGTGGATATCCTCAGTTGTTGGAGTCAACGACTGTCCCTCTATCATGAATGCCTCTGCATCTGAATGTCAGTAATCAACTAAGGTGTTGAACAGTCTCGGTTGTGCCCTCATAAAAGGACTATGGAGGAACTTCCATAGCCCACATTGTTTCAGTGCAATGATGGCTGCAGGTTCCTCTTCAACCAAGACATCTATATCCTCATGTTCCCTCTCCCTCCAGTGGACATACATCCTATTCCATGGAAAATGAAAGGGAGCTAGCTCTTGCTTTTTAATTTTTTTCCAATCTTTTGAGGGTGTACGCGGGCTGTTTTGGCCTCAGTCGCGTATGTACATGGAATTTTTTTTTTTCCTAAGTACATACATAGGTTGTCCTTGGACAACCCACGTACACGCAGGGCCGCTCTTTTTAGGAGAGTACACCCCATCAAAAACAAAAATAAACACATAATTAAAGATTTGAAATACAATAGGGATGCATTTGTACTTACTTGGTCCAAGTGGAAGTTCATTTCATCTACTGAAGATCCAAAAATAAACTTATTTAGCAAAGGGGCTCTCTCTCCTTTTTGTCAATTTTCAAAATGTAATGGTGAAAATGAGTTGTCAGCTTCTATTTATAGACTTTTTTTTGCCCTTTTGCCACTTTTTTGACCCCCTTTGTCTTTTTTCCTGGCTTGGAAATCAATTGGTTCCAATTTCGAGTTTCTTATTGGATGTTAAGGTACACTTTTTCTTTTTGGTTTGGTAACCTTTTTGGGAATGGGTCATCTTTTTGGTATCCTTTGGTAAAAGTCGTTTTTCCAACTTTTTGCATATAAGTTAGGATTTCACCTCCATTTTCTGCATCTCATTGTATTTTCCTCTTTGCCATAGGATTGACCCCACCGAAGTGTGACACAGAACCTTCATTGTTTCTCTAGAAGTGTCATAATTAGGTGGTAGAGCCTACCTTTACATGGATTCCCTAGGTAGATCCTTGTTGCATTTTGGCGTCTATGATGTTTGTAATGACTATAGGCTTGGGAGTCCTTGTTAGTATTATCATGATTACGAGATTGAGCCTCATATTCTTGATGCACCATCATTCTTGGCCTCACCCTCGGGACTCCCAAATGAGCACGCTTTGTTGTCTTTCAAACTCACTTTGAAATATGAAAGAAACATCCGACGAGACTGTATTTATGACTTTTGATCTTGTCTAGATTTACTAATAAAAGTATCCCAATGGAGTCTTCTTTAATCCCTTTTTAGACTCTCTAAACATGAAAATGTTTCCGAGCGATCTTGTTTCCCTTCACGCTCGCCAAACTCAAATTTGAAGGAACGTCTGTCTAGAGTTAGTTTACCCCTTTTTCAGTCCATACAATTAGTTTGATGAATAAAGTCATGCTCTAGGACCTTTAGTTTGCTAGAAGAGTATTCTCAGGTGTACGTTCCACCCTTTTTCAGGCCTGATGGACTAAATTTTCGAAAAAGGAACATTCTCCTTGGTTTTGGTTTATCACCTTTTTCGGGCCTTGGAGATTACTTACCAAAAAGGAACCCCCATGGAGTCCATGGTTAAGCTCTTTTCAGACTCCCTAAAATTTAAAAGATCACCGAGTGACCTTGTTCTTTCACACTCGTTAAATTGGTCCAGAATAACATCTAATAGCATGAGTTAAAGCCTTTTTCCAACCTATATATTATAGCGTAAAAAGGTACGCCTTGGGAGATTCGTCTTGTTGGGATATTTCTCCTCAGTAAATTTTATACTTTTTCGGGCTAAGGAGACTAAACGCAGAAAAAGGCAGTAACTCCATAGTTAAGCTCTTTTCAGAATCCTTAAAATTGAAAATATTTCCGAGTGATCTTGTCTTTGTCACACTCGTTAAAATGGTTTTGAATAGACGTCTTTTCGGTGCAATTTTATCCCTTTTTCGAACCGACTTGACTATTCCCAAAAAAGGTACTCCCTGGAGTCTTCTTTTACGTTTTCTCAGACTCTCTAAAACGTGAAAAAACTACCGACCTTACCTTCTCTGGGCTTGTTAAAATTACATTGAAGGGGGTTTCATTGTGTCTTGCTTTTAGTATTTGCATCTCTAAGTATTTGGCCTAATATCGACTCCATGTTTCTCTCAACTAAGCCTTTGAAACATGCCTTATACGCAATCCTTGTAGCACTTTTCCTCTGCGACCTGACACCTTGACCCATGGAGGAATTTTCCCCGAGTGTCCTTTTCCTGCACATGTGTCCTTTATCTGAGCATTAGTATGTTCCTTGCGCTTGGAACTAGTATTCTTTCTTGCGACACTCATTCCTCCTTTGTAACGTAGCATTCTTTTATTCTTTTTAAATCTCTTTAAAAAATTGAAAAAGACAAAAAAAAAATCAATTATCCCAAAAAGAGGGGGCAGGAAATATGTATTCTTTTTTCGGAAGCACAAAGAGTTTCCTTTGGACAAAGCACATCCTTCCATTTGTTCATCAAGAATTGGGATCTAGTATGACCTTAGGAATTTTTTCTCGCTACATAGAGTTGTGTTCTCCTCCGTTTGGTTACTCTTCCAAACACATGGAGAGTTTGTGTTGCTTGTTGCATCATGAACTTATGTCAATGTCATGCTGCCTGAGTTAGATCATGTTTCATTCTTTTTTCCAAGGGAATTTTCACCCAACCTGAGTCGGACATTTTGCAGTTTGTCTCTTGACCTCATGAGTCAGCCATCCCGAGAGTCCAGTCAAGTCCTGATTCAAAATCGATGAAGTTCTCTTCCTGATCATCGAGATCCTCATGTATTTTCCCGACGAGCCGTCAAAGACCTCAGGGTAGTGATTTATGCACTCCCATTATACTCCTACCTGATTTTTGAAGATCTTGAAGTTGTTGCTCGAGTTATGAAGACCTCATCTCCAGCCATTGGGTGTCTCTAGCTTCTTGAAGATGGATACTATATTAGTATATCTTTTATTTTGAGATATATATCCATTGTCTATTGCTCGTCGCTACACTTTATATAGTTATATGACATGGATATGCAGTTTATTTTATTAGAAACTGTTGGCGTCAGAAGTCACTCCTGGATTGCAGCAGGAGTAAGCCTGAGGGCCATCAATTTATGTCATGATTTGTTGAAAGGGAGTGTTCGAATAGAAGTAAACTCAGAACAATATCGCTTACTCAGAAAGTTGGGTTGGAACAACAAGGACATGCGAGGTCTTGATCTAACTTAAGCCAGTAAATTTTCATAGTTGTGAGTAAGTGAAAGAAAAGAGAAGGGAAAAGTCTCAGATATGAGATCCTCTTAGACCAGAGAAACTTCAAAGTAAACCTAAAATGTTGCAGAACTAATACAATCAAACATGCATTATATAGTTACAACAACACCCAACTGGATCATCCATACTCGGGCTTTAGATTCCGAGGAAAAAGGAAAGGAGGAGACTGGCCACCATTAAAAAAGAAATCTCAAAAAAATCATTCTATAACCAGAGAACCAGAGGCTTTGTTAAAGCTTTACCGTCGGGAGCTTTTCTCTACCATCAATCCTTATAAGAATTGAAAAAATACCTACATATACTTGGAATTGACTCAGGTGCTGAAGGCACAATCATGTCATGAATTCAATGCTTTGTGTAGGTGAGTTTCTCTGTCAGGCTGTGCATGCAGACGTTGGGAAGAATTCCCATGCAGTCATTTGTCAGACGCAATCTCTGTTAAGATGCACAAGTAGACATTGGGCAGACTTCCCATGCAGTCATTTGCCAAACGCAACCTCTGTCAGGATGGGCTGACAGTTTGCCTCTACGCTTGTCCCTTCCCGGCCTTCTATTTATGGAAGGACATGACTTTCAACCACCACCAACCACCTTAATAACTACTTCCTCGGGATCAGGTGAGGACTGGTCAACTCTACATCTGCAAGATGTGGAAGTCTTCCTTTGATTGTATTCTGCTTCGCTGGATTGCTGCAGGGGGGACCCAAATGGTGGATGTGATACAGAGGCAGGGGACTGTGGGTGGCGGAAGGTGGAGTGAAAGCATGAAAGGAAAAGGGAGAAAAAGGAAAATCCTACAGGTGGAGGTGACCAAGAGAGAGAGAGACACATGGTCGGAGGTGACAGGTGGGAGCGAGGAAATGGGAATAAAGTGGGCCAAAATGGCGCTGAGTGGAAGACACTTGGTGGAAGGTGGTAAGCAGAGGGAGTCGGAGATGTGACAAGGGGGGGGGCACTTTAAACCACAAATTTTGGACCCCCCCCCCTATTAAAGGTAGAATGGCGGGGGGGGGTGGGGTCCGGAATCCATCCTCAGCCGCAGATCCAGGCACCTTAATCCTAGCCACCCAAACTTGCGCACTTAATTCTGGCCCCCCCCCTTTGCTTTAAAGGTAGAATGGCAAGGGGGCTCTAGAATCCAACCTTGATCATAGATCTGGGCGCACAGATCCTGGCTGCCCAGATCTGCCCACTGCTTAACGAAATGTGCATTTGCAACCCAAACTTAGGGTAAGTGGGTTTTTAGCCCACTTCTTCGCATTTTTCCACCCAAAGGGGCCTATCTTTTAGGAAAACACCCCATTTATAAGAAATGTTGTTAACAGAAACCCTGATTCATTTCATCCCGAGCATGGGTATGCCCACCTCAGGGAGACAATTATCGTTTTGCAGATGGCACCTCCCAAACTCTAGTCCCGAGCTCACTCATTTTCGTACATTGGTGAAAATATTGTAATGTATTTTAGCCATCAGTTTCTCTTTTGACCTCATACATTAGGGGGAATCTTTTATAAACCTAAATTTCTCTATTCATGCATACATGGCCTTTGCCCTCTTACTTGCATTTTTTTCCAAAGAACTAATGAGTAGCACTTCTTAAAAAACCAATTTTTAGAAGATGTACATGCCCTTCACCATTAATTTCCACGTACATACACTTGATGTGCCACTACAACTCGTGTACATATGCATGCTGCACCATTTTAACCCACGTATACTTGCAAAAGTTGAAAAAAATAAAAAGTTGCAAGGAATTCGTTGAAATTTATGGGCTATTGGTAGTTTCCCAACTAATCCACCTACTATAGCTCATCACCCAATTGAATAACCATCATTTTTTCATATAAAAGGAGTTGTTGGAGTCTCATTTCAATTCTAAGCATAAGAACAATGAAACTCTGCCTGATTTCACTTCCTCTCCTTGCCCAAGATATTGTTGTCTTTTGCGAGAAATTGCCTCAATATCCCCTCATTAGCCCCTTCTTCCTCCATTTAACCCATTCACTTCCATAGAAGATATCAGAAGGTTGAGAGAAGAATTTCATACAAGGTGCAATTGGAGCATGGTGAAGAGGATCCCGGACCAGGTTCACAGAACGATGGCCGAATTAGATTGTAAAGGTATAATCTTTGTATTATGAATAAAAGAATTACATTTTCCTATTCCAAATGATGGTGTCTTGAATACTTTTATTGATTTATTCTTGACATTCTAACATCCTTGACATTCTTGACATTCTGCTTTTCAATCTTTGGATGCAGGTCATCCCTGGGACGAGGCATGCATTCAGTGGAACTTCCAAGCGTGAGGAGGTCATCACCAGACATGGGATTAGAGGTATAGTTACCCGATCTCCTTTCTCTTCACTTTCTTTATATTAGTTTTGGTATGTTTGGGGTAATATAGATAATTAATTATCTTTTAGACGGTTATTCGATCTGCCTACATTCTGAACCTTGGTGTAGTTAAAGGGGGGTTTTCCCTGCTAGCACTCACTAGAATCCCCAGGCCTAATTCCCACCCACCATATTCTTGAGTCGACTCCTATGAGCATGAAATTTGGGCTATGAGTTTATCTTTTATTACTGGTTCTCCAAGATCTTGCCTTCAAATATTTGGTTGTTTTTCCACTTCTTCCATATCTATCTCATATCCTTCTACTATTGAAATTATTAATACAACTGAGAGGGGGGGTGAATCAATTGTATGTGAGCTTAAACAATATTAAGTCTGTTAATACATTATTAAAATTTCCTCATGTGGTCATCAACAATATACAACATATGGACAGTAAAAGTAAAGAACAACAGTCACACATAAAGTATACACAGAGACAGATTTTTCACGAGGAAACCCATAAAGGGAGAAAACCTCTTCTTCTTCGAAATGATAGGCAGTATTTTAAGTTCTGTACATCATCTNCCAAATGGATGGAAGCACCAACTTCCTGAATGTTCCAGCACCAACTGGATGCAAGCACCAACTTCCCGTTACACAAGCTCCAACCTGTATAACAGAGAACACTTGTTCTCCCTAGCACCACCCTGCCACCCTGGTTTCTCTGGCTACAACCAGATGGAAGCTACAACTTCCTGTGTTCAAGCACCCACTTGAACTTTTGAGGACAACAGTCCTCCCGAGCACCTCCCAACCACCCTTAAATATAAATGGCTAAATAAACATTCAACTTTACAGATAAATTAGTTCTTACCAATCTTTCTTTGTTCTATAAATCTGGTCTTCTGCACACTATTCTCCTGCTCTTCTCTTCCTCTGTCTATTCAACAGGTATGCTCTGCATCAACTCATACTCTCATTCTTCTCTTCTTCAACTCGTTCTGGTATTCTGCTCTGCATTTCATCTCACACTTCACATATGCTCCATCTCCTCCTGCGCATCCTCTTCTTCTATATTCTTACAGTTTCATTCTTTTTCACTTGCAAAACGACCAACCAGACACAGTCTGTTTCATCTTCTTTTATACACACGAGCATGATGGTTCAACTTCCTAACTCCTTAGGAAAAAAGATGACAACTTTCTAACCAACTGAAACGCCAATTGATTGGCAATCATGAGTCCATTTCACTAACGGATTTGTAATTGAAAAGTTAATCTGTGAGAAAGAACAGTAACCCTCCGATCACATTCAAGTTTTATCTGCACCATTGGATGACCTTTACTATTCTTGCCTTTTTAAATCAGGTTTCGACATTTCGTCATTCCTGTGCCCAAGTGTCTCGACACTTCATGTCACGATCTCTGAAACTCCGAAATGAAGCGTATTTGGATTGACTCCTTGTCTTCCCGTGACCAAGGGCTGTGGCCACAGCCTTATGCATAAGGCAATTTCGCATATCGCAAATTCATGATTCAAGTTGCTTTGTTTCTTTTGTCTCTTCAGATTGTGATTTGCGAAACTCTGACACAGAGTTGCACTAATGGTCTAGATATGAAGTTGTTTCGACGGCTACGATTGGATCATGATATCGCATATCGCGAAATCAGGATTCTTGTTGCATTTGTTTCTTTTCCTCTTGATATCGCGATTTGCGAAACTCCGACACAAACTATAATCAACGGTCTAGATTCATTCTCGATTCAATGGCTGGGATTGAATCGCGATATCGCATATCGTGATTTCGGCATTTTTGTTGCCTTGTATTCTATTCCTCTTGATGTCACGATCCATGATACTCCGATATGGAGTTACATCTACGGTCCAGATCCAAGCTTGATATAACGACTGTGATTAAATCACCATATCGCATATCGCGATTTCGGCATTCTTGTTGTCAAGTGTTTTTGTCACTTCAAAGTCTCGATCCTCGATACTCCATGAAGAAAATCAACGGTCCAGATCACTTCTTAACTTAACGGCTGCGATTAAATCGCGATTTCAGCATTCTTGTTGTCAAGCGTTTTTGCCACTTCAAAGTCCCGATCCCCGATACTCCATGAAGAAAATCAACGGTCTAGATCAAATCTTGATATGACGGCTCAGATTTCATCACGATTTTTCATATTGCAATTACGCCCTCTTCTCCTTGCTCTTTAAAGAATGTGTAGGTTCTCCTCGATCCAACGGTGGTCGGACCCTATGCTTGGATCTGACGGCTGAGATCTGTCTCTCTCTCTTCAACGATCAGATATTCTTCTTCTCAAACTTTCGCTCATTCGCTACCTTCGATCATTCGCTACCTTTGATCTTTCACTACTTTCGATCATTCACCTCTCTGAACTTATCATTTGTTTTCCTGTCAATTACAAACTTGTTGTTCTCATGTCATCTTCACTTTTGCCATCAATGACAAGAATTCGTTGTCTGTTAACTATCTGTTAAATATTTGTCAACATCTACTTCTTGGGTTGGTTTGGTTAGATTTCCCTGGGTATGCATCTCCATCTCCCGCTTTCCTCGATCTTGATGAGTAGACTTTGGATCTTGTGATTTCTTTGTGTTCCGCTCTGAGGCTTTCTGAGGAGTTGGGGATGTAGGAAGAGTCTTTATAACGGTTTTTTGTTTCTACATTTCTTCTTTGATGTGATCCTCATCCTTCAGGGATATCTCCATCAGGGCTTGGTATTTATTTTCATCTGAGCCTTCCTCTTTAATTGGTTGGTTTCTTGGTCTTCGTACTCCCCTTCATTTCCCATGTATTTTCATGAATCCTTCAACATCTGTGTTTTATGGCTATTTTTCTACGGGCTGCTAGGAATTCATTGGGCAATCCTAGTATTAGTGACCATGAGCATGGAATTTTCTACATCTGAAGGGGATGTGTTCATATTCCACCATTTGGGTCCACTCATTATCTTGGTATGAGATTGTTACTGCATCCGGGAGAGCTATATTCATATAAACACAGATCCACGCATAGGAGGTGTATTTGGCCACTTTTGTAACCTTTGATATTTTAATGAACGAGCCCAAGGTATTCCCTATTCCTTCCATAGTTTCCATATCCTAGAATTCCTACAGTAAGGAGTAAAGGATAACCCACACTGGGGATTCTGTGAAGTCCTCCTTCTCTAGGGCTATTCTCTCTGTCTAGTATCGAAGGTGGAGACCTGATAAGTTAAAGAAATAAGGCCCTTCCTCGAAGATCTTGTCTCTGTCTACCGGGTTAGAAAATATGGATGTAAAGAAACTTTTAGATCCTAGTTTTAAGTCCACTCGGCCTTTTATCTTCCATCTAGTGCTCACCCATCCCATGGGGGATTTCTCAGATGGACATATGCCCATGAGTTTTCCTGTTAGGGAGTTATCTTTCATGTTTTGAATATAATTACCAATGTTAGGTGATATCACTTCATACCTGATATTTTTTGAGGTATGCATGTGACAACCATTCACCTTATTTTCTTCAGCTTGTGGTTTCAGCAGGTCCCGCAGACTATCCTTTCCTTCCTTACTTGTGCCTCGTATGATAGAATTTATGGCTTTTGTTGTGCTTTCCCCAGCTCTGCATCCTTAAAATTTTCGTGGATTTTCTTCCTATTGTCACGGGTCTTCCCCGAGGGCTTTAACAACCCTAGTAAAACTGGCTCCATTTTTGAACCCCAAATTTTTTTGTCAAACCCTGAAATCTACCCTAAGTCATTTCTCACTCTCTTCATCTTCAATCCTTTTTTTAGTCGTAAAGAATTAAACATTAATGATGAAAGTTGAACCATCAAACATCATAGGTCTATGGAAAACCATTAATAATTAGGGATCATATTAATAAAAAATTATGTATTAGAGAGTATGATCCGGATTTATGTAGGAACACAATGAAATACAGAAATACACATAAACGCAGAGATGCAGTGGAAATAAGACTTCATTTCATTAATAACAAATGAATGAAATATGCTTATAGACAGAATGGAAATAAACTAGCTAGGGCGCTGGTAGCTTATCTCTGAGAAGAGATGTGGCTGCTACTCGCATCCATGAGAAGTTGATTACAATGAGGCTCTAGAGGCATTTTTACAATAGACGAGAATGCCAAAAGTCATAGACATCCAAAAACCTAACTCTAGGAGATGAAGCGCCAAAATTCATGTGGACCCCGTTTGGGTAAGTTAGTACATCAACTTCCCAGGGTCGTAACTTTTGCATACAATCTCCGTTTTAGGCGTGTGATAGCTCGTTGGAAAGGTATCATTGAGGAGATTCATTTTGGGGGCTCAATCATTCCTTCGGCTATCATTTAGAACCTCTATCTCAAAAATACTTCATTTGGGCCCTCAAAATAGCCCCGAAAGTTAAAACCTGCTAAAAATAGTAAATTGCCAAAATTGCCAGAAAACTGTTTTGAGCCAGTCGGAAAAGGTGGGTGGCCACTGATATCCACCTAGATCAATCCTCCCTCCTTAGGAAGCAATGGTCCCCATTGCGTTGAGTTCCTCCATGAGATGAGGAAACTTCTGCTGAACTTGGTCCCTGGTGAGCCATTTGCCTTGGTGAAGGAGTTGGCCTGCTTTGACAACTCGATATAG
>JASDQU010356839.1:0-11965 GCA_032191745.1 Picea mariana | reverse complement strand
CTATTTTATTGAAAGGTCTTATTAATATTGACCTTTATTACATTCGAATACATTGTTCTACCTATGTGCGGGTTAGGACCTTAACACCCCACTTGATTACAATATCTTGTTCAGTCATAGCTACATGTACACTATGAAGGTAGTTGCCTCTTTCATCTTTCGAACCAATGATGTTCCCCCACAACGGGAAGATCATCACAATTGACCAAGTTTCACATTACGAGTCTAACCCTTCTGCCAAAATCGATAACATTCTCCCTCTCATCCACACTCATCCTAAAACGTACCCACTCATCGAAATGGGTCCCTGGATTTTCAAAGACCCATCATTCTTAGGAACTTACCATGGCGCACCACCACTCCTTCATCCTTCCAATAAAGTATGTGTCGTATCATCCAAAGGAACTGACATTGAGGATACCCTTCCCCCTAGGGAGGCTTCTCTCATATCTGATGTCCCACTAGTCGCAGAGCCCCTCCCTCACGAGACTCCTATGGACTCGTCAACTCCACTAGTTCATGATTTCACCTCACCCCAAGGCCATATCCCAGTTTGGGAGACAGTTCCCCAAGCCATTACTCAAATCTCCTTCTTTTACCCTCCACTAGGCATATAAGATTTCCAAGTAGCTGCAACGCCTACTCTCCCTAATATGGTGCTGGAAATCTTAGTTTAGTATTTACATCCACCAGAGATGGTTCCTCAACCATCCCTTCCCCCCAAAACAGAAGATATCCCAATGCAGATTCCCATACTCACTCCCACCATACCCCCTACACCCCCACTCACTAACCTCCCTGTTACATCTGGGGGCAGGCGAAAGAATAAGGAGCCCACAGCTCCACTTCCCCCACATGTTCAACCTCCTTGCATGCTATGTGAGAAATATGGACACCCTACTAACAAATACCCATCTCTACCTGAGTTACGTAACCTAATTCAACTCAATCAAATATCAGCACTGCTCATCACTTCCTCCAATATTGCCGCTATTTCACAGAACACAAGTAGCAAAGGAATGTGAACCAAAATCACTTGCACCATATGTTTAGAATATGGCCATTATACACACCATTGCTTAGCGCTACCTCAGTTCCGACAAACATTTGTAGCAGTGTGCCAAAGCTTCCATCACGAATCCAGTCTAGCTACATCATCCCCACCAAACATCATTGACATCCATTATGTCATGACTTCCGTGAACGAACGCATGAGATTCCCTTTCTCTCTATGTGAATCCTTAGATCATTTTACATAACAATGTCCTATGATCATTGAATACATGCAATGCCAGATGACCCTGATTCAAACCCCTACACCCCATATAGAATCGATGGTTAACTCTATCTCATCACCAGAGATTCTTCATATTATTTCTCCTGAACCAGAAACACTCCCTACTCCTCCATGGTCCTTGGATGACTTATATGAGGATTTACCCCCAAATCCCCCCAATTCCCCTGCTCATTTCCCCATGGAAATTTTACACCCAACTACCACTAATAATCCTCAGTATCTTGATATTTGGTTTATGTCGAGCGACCTATCGCACTCTCATTGTGTCATTCCCCCTATTGCTTCATCACCAAAGGACAACCACATGGTGACAGTCACTGATGTCACTCATTTCGATCCCTTGTATTCCCAACAATTCTACTATGACGAGGACATACTCGAGGAATTAACCACTCCTGACTACCCATGGGATGCACTACACCACAGAGCGCTCTTCTTTTCACAGGAAGTGTAACACACCTTTTTCTATTACCAAGGATTAATCGTTCTAATACCAAATTGTAGCACCACTTTTTACATAACTCATACAGGCATTATATAATCCACATGCATTTAAGTAGAGAAATACATTTAAGCTCAGAGTAAACATATTATTTACTGCTATAATAAACAATCAATAGCATTAACATTAAATTAATATGCACAGCAGAATACATGATAGTTATAATTACACAGAGATGCAGAATCATGAATAAAACATCATCTGATACTTATCTTTGAAAACCTTGGCAATTATTCCAACCACATGCAGGCCTTCCATGAACCACCAAGCCTTAGAACACACTGCTCGTCAGCTCAGCAGTGGGTCACCCCCGAGCTAGGAAAAATCTCCACCCCAAGGCAAGGAATCCTAGGCTAGGCTGAGGTTACAAGGAAAACAACACAGAAATACTGGAAGGATTCTTCCCAGGATACCATCTTACACCCACTACTTCTAGACTCGCATTCCCCACATGCAAGTTTTTCCCAAGAGTATACACATTCACAAGCACAGTCCATCGGTGCTACACCTCCCTCTTTGGGTCTCAGCAATAGGCTGGATCAGGAAGTCTCAGAGCCCGAAGCTAGTGCTGGACACTCTCTGGAAGAAACCACTTCCCAACAAACTCTCTCACCTAGAGAGAGTTGCTCACATGCCTGACAACCTGCCTATTCCAATAACAAACACCTCCCTCACCTGGAGAGAGGTCATACACAGGCTCAATCACAACTTTCACTATCCAGCAAGCCACACATAGTCCAGCTCTACGTGGACACCACAACCAACAGGGAATACAGACACAGGCTTCCCAAACAGGCTCAACAATGACAACAAGGTCTCACGGTGATGGTTTTCGGGATTGCGTGACAAGAAATTCTTGTAGGGATCAACATAGACTCCATGTCTTAGAAAAGATAGGGTGAACCCGACTTTTCATAAACAAACACATGCTTCTCGACTCTCAGAAAAGAGGGTGTACATGGATTTTCAGAAACAAACATAGGCTTTTTTCGGCTCCCAGGAATGCATGAGGTATTCTTGTAGAGGTCGGGTCGGTCATACTCTTCAGATCTCCATACACGCTCAGGAAGTAGAGTCAAATGGAGGATATTCCCCTCCCGTGGCTCATCTTAGTCATTTTATTTGCATGCACCAACATTGACACTTATCACCCATGGAACTGCATGCATTCCATGAACATGCATCCCCTTTGCACGTTTTCCCCTTGCTAGGAACTTAGGATAAAAACACATAAAATTCACATGTTCTTTGGAATAATATTTTATTATTATTCCCAAGGCTTAAGACCCTAGGCTTAGCCCCTTTTATCACCTTATAGCCCCTAATTCCTTGCCCACTCTGTGGAAGATCAGTCCCCCATCACTCATTCATCGTGGTCAGTCTGCATGCAGCTGTGTTTATATTTTATTAATGTGCTGCATACATACTGGTACAAAATCAGGCCTTTGGCCTCCAACCGTTAGGCTCTCTGGCCTAACAATCACATAAGCCCACCGACTTATACAAACTTGCCTCACCAACCTATAACACATATTTACAATTCATTTCATACATCATATTTACAATAGGGCTCGGCCTTGGGGACATTACAATTCCCCTCCCCTTATTTCTACATTGTCCTTAGTGCAACCTTACACTGTCTCTGCAAGATTTTCAAAATTTTCAAAAAGATGCAGGTACTATGCCCGCATAACATATTCATGCTCCCATGTAATTTCCTCGGGACCGTATCAAGTCCACTGGACCTTTACAAGCTCTATAGCTCAAATATGGATCTGTTTTCTTTTCCTATCCGATATGCGCACATGATGCAGTTGCAGGACACCTTCTGGTTCCACCTGAATCACATTCCAATTGATAACATGATTAGCATCAGGTATATATTTATTAAGCAGTGAAACATGAAACACATTATGTACAGTCATAGATGCAGGTAATACAAGCATGTATGCAACTGGCCCAATCCTTTCCAGGATCTCAAATGGCCCACAAAGTCTTGCTGCCAACTTGGCGCAACTTCCCAGCTTTAGGGAACTCCTGCTAGTTTTTACTTTCAGGAAAACATGATCACCCACTTTATATTCTTGGTGGGTTCTGTTATTATCATCATAACTCTTCTGCCTGTCTTGGGAAACTTTCAAATTCTGTTTAATTCTTATCATTTTGTCTTCCATCTCTTTGAGCAGCTCAGGCCCAACTACTGCTCTGTCAGCTGGATTATCCCTGCTCACTGGAGTGTTGCACTTTCTTCCATAAAGTGATTCGAATGGGATCATCTTCAACGATGTATGATACCCATTATTGTAGGAGAATTCTACCAAATACTAGTCTTCCCATCTTGATGGTTTATCCATCACATACATTCTCAACATGTATTCTATTACTCTGTTCACCCTCTTTGTCTGTCCGTCAGACTCAGGATGATACGTTGTACTAAAGTTTAGATTTGTTCCAAATCCCTTGAACAATCCTTTCCATAAATCAAGGTGAATTTCGAGTCTCTATCAGACACAATCATATTAGGAATTCTGTGCAAGCATGCCACTTCTTTTAAGAAAATATCAGCAACATATGCTACCTTATGAGTGGTTTTCAGTGGAATAAGATGGGAAAATTTTGTAAGCTTGTCCACCACTACCATGATTGAATCATGTTGCTTGCTTGTTTTGGGCAATCCTATAATAAAATCCATTGTCACCACTTCCCATTTCCACTCAGGAATGGGTAAAGGCTGCAACAACCCTGTTGGGTGCCTATGCTTAGCCTTAACTTTTTGGCACTCCATACATTTGGCTATGTATTCATCGATTTCTTTCTTCATACGTGGCCAAAAATAATGGATTTTGACTGCTGCTATAGTCTTATGATAACGAGGATGTCCGGCATAGGCCACATTATGCATTTCTTTTAGAATTTACAGCTTCAATTCTCGGACATTGGGTACATACACTTTGTTTTTATACAGAAGTAATCCATCAGTTCCCAAGCTATAACTTCCCTGGGTCTGTGGTCTCTCACACTGTTGTAGATTTTATACCAGACCTTTGTATTGACAATCAACATTCGCAGCTTCTAGAATTCTGTCCTTAATCTCAGTCCTGTACATGCTAATGGTTGTAGCATGTAATCCGTGCACTTTTCTGTTGAGTGCATCAGCCACCTTATTTTCTTTCCCTTTGATATGCTTGATATCAAAGTCATATTTACATAGAAACTCTAGCCATCTGGTTTTCCTGGCATTTAAAGTCGGCTGATCAAATAAGTACTTCAGACCATTGTGGTTTGTTCTCAATTCGAATCTCCTTCCCATGAGGTAATGTCTCCATTTCCTCAATGCATGGACGATTGCTGCCAGCTCCAAATCATGAGTGGCATAATTCCTTTCATGCTCTTTCATCTTTCGGGACTCATAACAAATTACAAATCTCTCTTGGCTGAGAACTCCTCCCAGCCCCTCCTTACATGCATTTGTGCACACCACAAAATCCATATTTGGATCTACAATCTTCAGGATTGGAGTGTTGGTTAACAACTACTTCAATCGTTGGAAACTGCTCTCACACTCTTCAGTCCACTGAAACTTCTTCTCCTTCCTTTGCAAGGAAGTGATAGGGTGAGCTATCTTTGAGAATCTGGCTATAAACCTTCTGTAGTAACCCACTAGACCCATAAAAGATATAACCTCTGCCACATTCCTTGGCGCTGACCATTCTCAGATGGCCTCAACCTTTTTCAGGATCCAAAATGATCCCTTCTTTTGAAATAATATGTCCCAAGTAATGGATCTGATTTTGGTAAAATGAGCATTTGCTCAACTTGGCATACAGCTAGTGTTCTCTCAACACTTGCAACACCATCCTCAGGTGTTTCTCGTGCTCTTCCTCTGACTTGGAATACACCAAGATGTCATCCAGGAAGACTATGACAAACTTTTCTAAATAGTTCTTGAATACACCATTCATCAAGCACATAAAAACAACAGGTGTGTTTGACAGTCCAAACGACACTATTGTGAACTCATAATGACCGTACCTTGTTCTAAAGGTAGTCTTGCTAATGTCCTCATCATTTATTCTCACTTGGTGATATCTAGATCTAAGATCTATCTTTGAAAATATTTTTTCCCCCTTCAACTAATCGAAAAAATCATCGATCCTTGGTAGAGGATACTTGTTCTTGACAGTTACCTTATTCAACTGCCAGAAATCAATGCATAGCCTCAATGTCCCATCTTTATTCTTCACAAATAGGACTGGGGCACCCCAAGGTGACAAGCTTGGGAAAATGTACCCCTTCTTGAAAAGCTCTTAAAGCTGCAATTGCAACTCTTTCAGCTCTGTCGTACTCATTCTATAAGGAGCCTTTGAAACTGGAGCTTCTACAGGCATCAAATTTATAGAAAAATCGATGTCCCTCTTCAGAGGTAGTCCAGGTACCTCCTAAAATATGTCTTTGAACTCTATGAGTACCTCATGGTCTCCAATATTTGAGACTACATCTCTGGATGCTTCTTCCACACGAGATGCAAATAATTGATAGCCCTTCCTGTAGCACTTCTTCAGCTACATGGCTGAGATTTCTCTCACAGCCACAGCTCTGGGAATTCCTTGGACTGTTTTCCGATTTCCCTCTTCGTCTAGGCATGTAAACCTCTTGTTATGACAATCCAGGAGGGCATGGTGTTGTTCCAACCAGTCCATCCCAATTAAGCAGTCATAAGACCCTAAAGGCAGAATATTTAATTCAACCTTAGTGCTCAATCCACCCATGTCCACTGAACAAGACTTAACCAATTTAGTGACCTTCCTTTTGGTTCCTGTGGCCAACTGCACTAGCCAAGACTTTTCATGTTTTCTTCTTGATAAATGCAAGCCTTCCACCACCCTAGGATCTACATAACTATGGCTAGCCCCCGGATTAATTAAAATAATAAGTGGTCAGTTATTAATCATACCTTCCACTTCAATCATGTGCGATTGAAATTATGCTTGCTTGTTGTCTATGGTTACATAGATCCTCGACATTCTGCTGCCCATGTCCTCCACTGTTTCAGCTTGTTGAACAGTATGGACAGCTCTGGATTTTCCATTTTTATGGGGACAATCCTTGTACTTGTGGTTCCCTTGATAGCCCCAATAGTGAATGGGAATCTGTCTCTGCCTTTGTGCTCCCTCTTCAGTCATTCTCAACTCTCTAAATGATGGTTTTCCCTGAAGACTATTTCTAAAAAAGGAAGGCTTGTTTCCCTTCTGCCTCTATTCCTTCTTAAACTTCCTCTGATCATTCCAAGCCTTCCAAATGGTAGGCTTTTCTCTTTTCTATTCAAATAAGCATTTATCCCTTCTTATGGTTTCCTCCATAGTCTTAGGATCATCATACTAAATCTTATCACCGATGGAAGGTGGAAGTCCACTCAGATACCTTTGAATCTTGACAGCCTCGTCTTTGATGAATCGAACATACTTCAGTAGTTCTAGAAAACTTCGTTCATACTCATCAATGGTCATGTTGCCTAGCTTGAGTTTGAATAACTCCTTCATATTTCTATCATAGTATCTTTTAGTCAGGTATTTCTTCTCGAAATACCTCTTAAACTCCTTCCAAGTGACATCTTTCTCTCTGATGTGCTACACTTGCACAAACTGATCCCACCACATGGATTCTTTTCCTTTTAGCTAGTACATCGCAATTCTTCCTTCTACATTAGCAGAATAATTCTGCAGTTGGAAATATTTCCTCATGCCCAACAACCATGTTTCGGTATCTTCCTCCTTCTTATGTTCACCATCAAACATTGGAGGCTTGATATTATTCATCTCCCCTTTCAATTCATCCTTTCTATATTTTCGGTGTTTTCTAGTAGGGGACGGGCTCGAACTACTGTGTGTTTCCTTGCCAGAATGCTTCGGGGAGAGACGATAATTTTTTCTACCACTCCTCGATCTTCTTCTCCTCTCATGTTTTTTGACACTTCTTGATCTTCTCGTGTCACTCTCTTTTTCCAATTTCTTTTCTATTCTTTCCAGGCTCTTCAACATTTTTAAGTTGAATTCACCCTACCAATCCCTATTTTTCATGAGCTTCCGACTATCATCTCGGCGAGCCTGGGCATCTTTCTACAATTTTTCAATGAGTTTCATCATATGTCCTTCTTTATGTATCTCTTTTCCATGCCCATTAGAGTTTGTTCCTTTGACTCCTAGGTTGACATTCCTTCCTACCCTTTCGTCCTCTATTTCGGAGGCAATCTACACCTCTTCCAATTCCATACTCGGCGTCGGTTTTCGGCTACCCTGACACTCATTGAACTCCGCACAAAAAAAGTGTATTCAACCAAAGTTTGTCAGGCCTTAAACCCTTACAAAATCAATATTCATAAATCAACATGAGTGAGAAAACGTTTTGGCTTCACAAAGTTTTTTGAGCTCTGACGGCTCTGCAATTTTGGGACTTCGGGACTTTGGGTTTTCAATACCTGATAGTTCACTATGCAGTGACTCTTGAATTCTTGTCGCTAGAATCCCCAAAATCTGAAATTTCAGTTTCCTTGCTCTTTGGGCCCACAACACAGTTGTCACCCTTAAAACCTATTATGGTTCTTCAGTCTCCGATGGCTTTGAGACTTCGGGACTTCGAAACTTCGGGGTTTCGGTTGTTGAGACTCCTAGACTTTCTTTCCTTTCCAACCTCCGACTTCCGAAATTCCAATTTACTTTATCCTCTGGGCCCACACAACACAACTATCTCCACATCTACAGTGGGGAGTGGCACCCTCCGGTGGTTCCACGTCACCTATGATGACATCATTGCATCCCGCCACTCTTGCCTATCTTCTCAAATCTCTGGCACACGGTACACATCCATGCACCCATGTCCATTCCAAGCAAAAATCTAATGGTTAGGTCCCCTCTCATATCTATGGCACAAATATTTTTGACATTTTGGGGATTTGGGCATCGGGAGTCTGTGTATCCCACATCTCAAACTTCCATTTGCCAAAATCCTAAAATTAAGGTTTACTTGTCAACTTGATCTGACGATCAACTCCCTTCCTACGATCTACAGTATAGATCGTTTCAGGATTTTAGGTTCCAGGTTTCGAGGGTGTTCACCTCCCTCACTTCCCATCTCTTGACTTTGCAAAATCCAAAAGGTTTTTGTGACTGACTCAAGCCTTCCTCCTAGATCTATAGCGTAGATCTTCTCAGGTTTTCGGGAATTCGTGTATCACAATTCCCATGCTCTTGTGAAACTCCAAAGGGTTTTTAAACCCTGCACACACTTTCCATATCCGACGGTCATGAGGGTTCTCCTTCCCTATCGAGAATATCCTAAGGCTCAAGCTCTTCTGGTGTGGATTCCTCTCTCCCTATGGCCATAGACTACACCGGCTACGGTTTCACAACACCGCTATACCTCCTGAGCTTGTAAGCAAGTCAAGTAACTCCTTGACACATCTGGAGCATTCCAGGGTCTGAATTCGGTCCTCCACACACAATTTATCCTCACACCCTCGGTCCAAATACTTCTCAACTACCCCATCTAGGCTCAGTTTCGAAACCTTGGCTCTGATACCAAACTGTAACACACCTTTTTCTATTACCAAGGCTTATTCGCTCTGATACCAAATTGTAGCACCACTTTTTATATAACTCATATAGGAATTATATAATCCACATTCATTTAAGAAAAGAAATAAATTTAAGCTCAGAGTAAACATATTATTTACTTCTATAATAAACAATCAACATTAAATTGATATGCACAACAGAATACATGATAGTTATAATTACACAGAGATGCAGAATCATGAATAAAACATCATCTAATACTTATCTTTGAAAACCTTGGCGATTCCGCCAACCACGTGTAGGCCTTCCATGAACCTCCCAACCTTAGAACACACCTCTCATCAGATCAGTAGTGGGTCACCCCCAATATCGGACTAAGCTCCACCCCAAGGCAAGGAATCCTAGGCTAGAGTGAGGTTACAGGGAAAGAAACACAAAAATACTTGAAGGATTCTTCCTAGGATACCATCTTATGCCCACTACTTCCAGACTCTCATTGCCCACATGCATGTTCAGCCTGGGAGTATACACCTTCACAAGCATATTCCATCAATTCTACACCTCCCTCTCCGGGTCTCGGAAATAGGCTGGATCAGAAAGTCTTAGAGCCCGAAGCTGGTGCTGGACACTCTCTGGAAGAAACCACTTCCCATCAAACTCTCTCACCTGGACAGAATTGCTCACAGGCCTGAAAACATGCCTCTTCCAACAAAAATCACCTCCCTCACCTGGAGAGAGTTCATACACAGGCTAAATCACAACTTGCACTGGCCATCAAGCTGTGTGCAGTCCATCTCTACGTGGCCACCACAGCCAACCGGGAATATAGACACGAGCTTCCCAAACAGGCTGATGGTTTTCTAGATTGCATGACAAGTAATTCCTGCAGGGATCGACACAGACTCCACAGATTAGAATGGAGAGGGTGAACCCAGCTTTTCAGAAATGAACACATGCTTCTTGGCTCTCAGAACAGAGGGTGTACACAGATTTTCAGAAACAAACACAATCTTTTTCTGGCTCTCAGGAACGCACGAGGTATTCTTACAGAGGTCGGGTTGGTCATACTGTTTATATATCCATACATGCTCAGGCAGTCGAGTTGAATAGAGGAGAGTCCCCTCCCATGGCTCATCTCGGTCATTTTATTTGCATGTACCAGGGTTAACACTTTTCACCTATGGAACTGCCCGCGTTCCATCATCATGCATCCATTTTGCATGTTTCCCCCTTGCCAAGAACTTAGGATAAAAACACATAAAATGAACATTTTCTTTCGAATAATATTTTATTATTATTCCCAAGGCTTAAGACCCTAGGATTAGCCCCTTTTCCCACCTTCCATCCCCTAATTCCTTTCCCACTCTATGGAAGCTCATTCCCCCATCACTCATTCATCGTGGTCGGTCCGCACGTGACAGTGTTTATATTTTATTAATGTGTTTCATACATACATGTACAAAATCAGGCCTTTGGCCTCCAACCCTTAGGCTCTCTGGCCTAAAAATCACATGAGCCCATTGGATTATACAAACTTATCTCACCAGCCTATAACACATATTTACAATTCATTTCATACATCAGATTTACAATAGGGCTCAGCCTTGAGGACATTACAAGAAGCCTTCACGCCTCCTAACCAACACCCCATATACGTAGTCGAAACAAAGGTGCAAGATACTAGATATATAAAATATGCAGAACAGAATTGAAATGCTAGAAATGACAGAATAACAGTAAAATATCCAGCATAATCTTCACAATACACAGAAATGATATATGAAACAGCAACATAAATAGCACTTTGAATTAGATAGTAATGTTCACAAGCCTCTTCGAGGGGGCAACCTCCAGTCGAGCAACGCTCTGTTACAATAATCTCCAAGCTAGGGTTTTTCATACCCTCGACCCTTATTTATACTAAATATGTCTCTTAAGAGAAGCATCTAGAGGAAGATCCTTCTAGAAGTGGAAGCTTCTATTAGGTCTTCTTACATCCGCCTTATTCTATTTTATTGAAAGGTCTTATTACTATTGACCTTTATTACATCCTAATACATTGATATACCTATGTGCGGGTTAGGACCTTAACATGTCCGCCCCCTTAAAAACAGCCTTGTCCTCAAGGATTGAGATGTGGAAACTGCTGCAGAATGGTAGCTGGTTCCCAAGTGGCATCTGCTGGAGTCATATGTTTCCACTTTACTAGCACTTCCTTGATGGTTCTCTGATGCAGGCAACGCTCCCGCTGGTCCAAAACTGCTTCTAGTTGTAGCCAAATGGATCCTTCTTCAGCTAAATCTAGAATGTTGGTTTGAATGTGGAACCTGGTTCCAATCACCTTCTTCAAGCATGAAACATGAAAAACCGGATGTAGCTTCGACTGATTGGGCAGAGCTAACTAATATGCGACTTTACCCACACGCTTTAGAACTATGTAAGGGCCATAAAATTTTGGTTCTAGCTTCTGACACTGCTCGTCCTTGAGGGAAGTTTTCTTATATGGTTGCAGACGCAGAAACACCTAATCCCCTTCTACAAAGTGACATTCTGAGCGACCTTGATCTGCTTGCTGCTTCATTCTATTCTGGGCCA
>JASDQU010356836.1:0-11947 GCA_032191745.1 Picea mariana | reverse complement strand
TTCTCTTAATAAACATATTTAGTATAAATAAGAGGCGAGGGTATGAGAACCCTAGCTTGGAGATTATTGTAACAGATCACTGCTCGACTGGAGGTTTCCCCCTTGAAGAGGCCTGTAAACATTTCTATCTGAATCAAAGTGCTATTTCTGTTGCTATTTCGTATATCATTTCTATGTATTGTGAAGATTATGCTAGATATTTTACTGTTATTCTATCATTTTTAGCATTTCATTTCTGTTCTGCATATTTTATATATCTGCTATCTTGCATAAACCTATACCAATCAACCTGTAACAACTTATACAAATAACCTGTGCCAACATGTAAAAACTGAATATCCCACTCAGAAATCTATCACTTTATACTCATCAACCAATCTGATATGATCACATATAACTCAATTATAGAAGTTGAATATGTCACTGAGAAACTTGTCACTGTATACTCATCAACCAATTTGACCTGATCACATATACCTCAAATGTAGAAACTAAATATTTCATTGAGAAAATTATCACTATATACTCATCAACCAATCTGATCTGATCACATATACCTCAAACACTATACCACAAGTTTGTACCTCAAACCATGTGCTAGAACCTCACTGTTATACAACCTCTATCTGTACCAATAACTTCAACAACATACCTCAACCAAAATCCCTCAAACATGAACCAATAACAAAATTCAGTAGATCTGCCTCAGATCAACTCTACATCAAGCCATAATCTCCCAAGAGGGTGTTATCACATGTTTCTGTAGGGGGCATGTTTTTCGCTTGGTTTTGGGCTTTGGGTGACAAAAGGCGAAGAAAGGGGCTAAAAACCCACTAAATGGTGCTTATCCTAAGTTCGTCAGGGTCGATGTGACCATTTGGCATGCTGAGCTAAGAGGCGTGTAGATCTGGTTGGTTGAGATCTAAGCATTGCAGATCGACGGACATTGATCATATCGGGGCCCCAACATGCGTGGATGATAAAAATTGTAGGATCGGTAGGGTTTGAAACCATGGTTTTTTGGAGATGCTACGTGTCAGCCAGAGACACACATTGGGCCCAAAAGTGGTGAAGAATCAAACCACTTTTCGTAGCCCCGATATGTGCATGTGCGTATAAGGCCTTATCCTGGGTTGACAAGTGGCTGCTTTTTCCCGCCGGCAGCTGTCCCCCACTCCATATCTCTCCTCTATCTGTCACATGCCCCGCTCCCCTATAAATTTATCTCCCTTACACCTGTTCTCCACTCACTGTCCCACCTGTTGCATCTCCCCTTCTTATCTCCCGCCACATGTGTGACCTCACTCCACATCACCTCCATCCCATTACACCTCAGCTCTCGCTTGTGTGCCCCCCACGCGATCCTCAGTTTCCTCTTCCCATCCATGTTTTAAACCTGCAAATCTCCACATCCGCTATTCCATGTCGAGCACGCCAATCACATTGTCGACTTCCACGTCTTCTGTCAGGCCTCCTCGTGAGCATCTAACTTAGATCTAGATGGAAAAATGTAGAGGCCGCCAATTTCCACAAGTGCAGTGTTGACTCAGGCCTTATCAATCCCGATGGAGTAGTTATTGAAGTTAGTTGGTGGTGGTTGAACATCGTTTCCACCATAAATAGAAAGCTCGAGAAAGGACTATTAGTAGGTCGGCTCAGCTACATAACCTTCCTGAAAAATGATTATGTCTGACAAGAGCTCGCTTCTGACAAGAGACTACATGCACAGTCTACCAGGAAGAATGCAGATGTAATTCCTTCAATGCAGAGAATCAAGCATGCTTCTGTAGTTTTTCTTGAAGTATATAGGAGTCTTCCTCATATTTTTTCAGGGTTGATGGTCGAGCTAGGCTCTCAATTTGTAAAGTTTTAATGAAGCCTCTAGTTCTCCGGTTATGTATATGTATTTGAGACTTCTTGTTTAATGAAAGTCATTTTCCTTCCATATCTCTGTAACAGTTGTGTTAAGACACTCGGGCATGGATGATCCAGTCAAGGGTAGTTATGTTCTTGTGATGTAGGTTTGATCACAGTAGCATCATGACCAGTTTTAATCAGTTTCTTGTGATTGTTTTCCCCCTAACACTGAATGAATCATGCATGGATGATCCAGTCGGATTGTTATTATTGAATTGTGATGTATGTTTGATTTTAGTTCAGTAATAAATTCATTCAGTTCCTTGAAACTCTGAACCAAGAGGGTCTTGCCTTCTGAGTTTTTCCTCCTTAGGATGATGGAAGACTGGATGTCCATAGAAGAACTCTTCATTTTCCTCAATTTCGCCCCCCTACTCATCCTTATTACAACTTACTGACTAAATTTAGATTGAGACCTCACTTTCCTATGCATTCCAACCTAGCTTTCTGAGTTAAAATGATATAATCTTGAGACTAAATCCATTTGACCACCCTTTAAAACTATTCATTGTGACATACAGACTGATGGGTATTGAGCTTACCTCTGCTGCAATCCAGAGGTGACTTCCAATGCTAACATTTATGGTGCCGTTGTCGGGGATAAATTGAATATTTTCCCTAGGATTGAACGACAAAGATTACTGGTTTTGAAAGTGCATCAGAACTTAGTCCATCAATATTGCAACTGTGCACCTGGTGACTCCACTGTTTCAGCTATGGCTTCCAGAGGCAGACACACAAGGTCTAATCCACAACAGCCTTTAGCAACACCTGAAGTTGACCCTGAGAAAATAATGAGGAAGGGAAATACCCTCCAAGAAGGTACTCCTACTACTAAACTAGGTATTTCTGATGATTTTCATTCTCCTCCTATAGAAACTCCACTATCTGCTTCTCATTATACTCTTATACATTTTGTTGGAGTTTCCCAAGATTTAAATTTTGGGAGTGTTCCTATTGTGTTTTCCCCTCCTGGTCTGGGATTGGAGGTAGAAATCCTTGTCATTCCTCTGAAGTTGTACCGTGGTTTAGGCCCAACACCTCAGAATTTTTTCCTACCCCATGCTTTACTACCCCTCCTCCTATTATTATTGATGCTACTACAAAAAGGGAAACCTCTGTTCCCTCAAGCCTTGTAGCCTTTTCTCAAAATCCTCTATCGTTTCCCTTTCCCCCTGGAAATTTAGCTCCATTTTCCCTTGTTCGAACCCCATCTCCTACACCTATCATCCCTATGGTAGGTGTTAATCCTCCTATGAACATAATGGATGTCATAATAGCTACTATATATGCCCCTCTGGTCTTACCTCAGCCCATGAATGCTCTCCCTGCTGGAGACTATCTAAAATACATGCCCAAGTTCACTCAAGAAGAAGACATAACCACTGAAGAGCACCTTGCTGCCTTCTACAGTTATGCAGGCAATCTGAATATTGAAAATGAAGATGTCTGGATGAGAGTCTTTGTCCAGAGCCTTGATGCTGAGGTTAAAAAATGGTTTAGAGGATTGACCCCTGGATGCATTGTTGGGATTGAGGCTTAGATGATGTTTTCTTGAGACAATGGGGGGATAAGAGAGACTTTATGTATTATATCATAGATTTTGGGTCCCTAAAGAGAAAGGAGGCAGAATATGTCTCTGATTTCTCCAAAAGATTCAACATGATGTACAATAAGATCCCTATCGAGATAAATATTATAGAAGCATCTGCCAAAATCACCTATGCTAGTTCTTTTGACCATGATTTATGCCTCCTATTAAGAGAAAGAAGAGCTACTTCCTTGGATCATATGCAAGATCCAGCTCTAGAAGTAGAATACAATGTGTTGGCAGTTGACAGACTCAGAAATAAAGCTGATAGAGACTAAGTAAGGGGGATATCTGAGGCCTCAACCTCTGGTTCTTTTGCATCCCACCCTCAAGTGGATGAGTTGACCAAGATGGTGAAAAATCTATCCACATAAATGGATAAGATGAAATTCGAAGGGAAGCAAGGTTATAAGAATACCACAAATGATGATAGCAGAGGCAATTTCAGAAGACAAATTAATACCCCTTAGTTTCTCCAAAGAGAACCCATAAATAAAGATAGGGATGATTAGAAAATCCAAACCCCTCTCCAAAATAACCTCGTTGCCTATGAAGAAGGGGAGTAATAAGATCTTGATACTGAAATCCATTGTCTTGGTGACACCTCCCCATTTCCCCATTTAACTCAATCTACACACGAGTAGTCTCTCTTAGACAACCAAATAAATAAGTTGAGTAAGGGGGAGAATGCTAATAACAGTCCCAATAAATATAACCTCAGGTCAAAGAAGAAAGAATATAAGTCTGACATCCCTGATCAGCCTTCTAGAGTAGATAAGCCTACCAACAATGCAAAAAATAGCAACAAAGAAACAAAAACTCAGAATCCCTCGCCAATAGCTGAAGACCCTATCCCAGAGGTGAGAGAAGTTCTGAAGCCCCCCTCCTCTTTCAACTTTGAGCATGAAATTCATAAAATATGAATCCCTGTGCCCCTCTCGGAACTGGTCAAGCATGAAGACTTCAAGAAATCCCTCTCTAAGTTGTTACAGTCTGAGCCATCTTTCCATTCCACAGACTCAGTAAACCTCCAAGATGAAAAACCAACAGTTATCTTAGGTCCCATGGTAGAAGATAGAGATGATTCATCCCCTCCCTTCTATACATCACTGAACATACATGATAAGGTGTTGCATAAATTCTTGATGGACTCAGGGGCATCTCATAATATCATGCCCAAAACTGTCATGGAAGAACTTGGACTAGAAATCACAAAAGCTTATCATGATTTGTATTATTTTGATTCGAGGAGGGTGCAATGCCTTGGGGTCATCAAAGATCTTGTCGTGACCTTGTTTCAGCTGCCCATGAAAAGTGTGGCCATGGATATCATGATGGCTAATGTTCCTCCCAAGTTTGTCATGTTGTTTTCAAGATCTTCGATAAAAATTCTTGGGGGAACCTTGCAGGTGGACCTCACAAATGCTACCATTCCAGTATTTGTTGGGGAGCATAGAAGACTATAAAGAGAAGCTCAGTTGGCCTATATTATTAATGATGAATCTGACCCCACCAACCATCCTATGTTTTCACTTGACATTGATTTGGGATCTAGGTTATTGCAGCTCATTGATACCCCTGAACCTCCCCTTGAGATAAGAAATCCCATTACTCTCCGTGGAGATTCTCCTCCAATTACCTCTGTTTGGAAAATTTTCTTTGATGGACCCTCCTTGAAGGATGTTGTTGGTGCTGGAGTGGTATTTGTTTCACCCTCTCAAGAAATTATATCTCTGTCATACAAAATGGAATTTGAAGCTACCAATAATGTGGCAGAGTATGAAGCTCTTGTTTTGGGCTTAAGGGCTGCAAAATATATGGGGATCAAGGAAATATCTGTGTTTGGAGATTCATAATTGATTGTTAATCAAATTAGAAATATTTATCAAGCTAAGCATCCCAAGCTCAAAACCTATAGAAACAAAGTGTGGGACCTAATTGATAGTTTTTTCTTGGCCTTCGACATTTCATTCATCCTAAGAGAGGAAAATACAGTGGTTGATTCTTTGGCTATCTCAGCAAGCAATTTTAGAGTTCCTCTGCCACCCAAACTTAGGTATGATGTAGAAGTGAAATATAGACCCTCTATACCTGACAATGTCAAGCATTGGAAAGTGTTTGAGGATGATCTTGAAATCAAAAGATTTCTGGAAATTGTTGATGAGTTTTCAGCATTACATACTGATCAAGACCCAACTTCTGACATAGATCCCCATATTGATGTTTTCCTGAACAAAATTGTATATCATCACATTGTCCAGTTACCTAGCAATCACATCCCAAAGGAAATATTATTTGACAGAAATGATGTGGAAGTAAAGGGTAAGATCTTGAATGATGATGTTGATGTAGATGAGTGAAATATTGGCATAGACGAGGATCCAAAGTTTGTCAAGTTGTTTAACATCTTGTCAAAGTTGCAGAGGGTTGAATATACTGAGATTTTAAATGAATTTACTGATGTGTTTTCCTAGACCTATGAAGACCTCATAACATATGACACCAACTTTATTGAGCATAAGATTCCACTGAAGGAAGAGACCAAACCATTTAGGCAGAAATTGAGACAGATAAACCCTATGTTGCTGCCTATTATGGAAAGAGAGGTGAAGAAGTTGTTGGATGACCAATTCATTGTCTCCCTAAGATATTTTGAATGGGTAGCCAACTTGGTCCCAGTAATAAAGAAGAATGGATAAATCAGACTGTGTGTCAATTTCAAAAATCTGAACTAGAGCTCAAAGAAGGACAATTACCCACTGCCAAAGATGGAACACATATTGCAGAGGGTAACAGGTGCATATAGGATTTCCATGATTGATGTCTTTTCTGGTTACAATTAGATATTTGTTATGCCTGAAGACAGATAAAAGACAACCTTCATCACTCCCCGGGGTACATTCATGTATGCCAAAATGTCGTTTGGATTGATGAATGCAGGAGCAACCTTTCAGCGAGCCATGGACATAGATTTCATAGGGGAAAGGGAAAAATTTCGGTCATCTGTCTAGATGATATTAGAGTGTTTTCCAAATATGATAAAGAACATTTTCATCATCTCAGAAGGGTCTTCCTGAAATGCGTAAAATTTGGTCTCTCCCTAAATCCTAAGAAGTCCTTATTTTCCATGCAGGAGGGAAAATTGTTGGCACACATAGTATCAACTGAGGGGATCAGAATTGATTCAAGCAAGGTGGAGGCTACACAAACCTTATCACTTCCTAGATCCATAAAAAAGGTTCAGTCTTTCCTGGGAAAAATTAATTTTGTTAGAAGGTTTGTTTCAAATTTGGCTGAATTGGTGAAGCATATCACATCCATGCTCAGGAAGGGGAATGAAGTAAAATGGATTGTTGAGTCCAGAGAATTATTCGATCTAATCAATAAGGCGTTGACTGAGGCACCTGTGCTTATCAGTCCTGATTATTCCAAGGATTTTCTGATTTTTTCCTTTGCTCCATTTGATACAGTGGAAACTGTTTTGTTGCAGAAGAACGTTGAAGGGATGGAGCAGCCAATATATTTTTTCAGTAGAGCACTGAGAGACACAGAGGTCAGATATGACATCATGGAGAAACATGCCTATGCCTTGGTGAAATCTATCAAGACTTTCAGAGTCTATGTCCTACATTCAAATATAATTTCATACGTTCCTTTAGCTTCTATGAAGGACATTATCATCCAGCCTGACATAGACAGGATAAGGAGCAAGTGGATTGCCAAAGTCCTTGAATTTGATCTGGAAATAAAACCCACCAAACTAGTTAAAGGTCAAGGTTTATCCAAGTTTTTGGATGAATCTAATTGTAAAGTTTTGGAGTTTAACTTCATCAACACTTTCTTAGAGAATTAGCAGGCTAAAGTGTCTGATAAAAATCCATAGGATAGCCCTCCATTGGAAGAATGTACCTGGTATAAAGGCATTATATTTTTTCTGTAAGAGTTTAGGCCTCTTGATGGAATGGGGAAAAGAAAGGAAATAGATTTAAAGATCAAAGAAATCATATATTGCCTTATTGACCAAGTCTTNGAGGCCTAAAAGATTATGTTTGGTTTTCATGACAGCTTGTGTGGGGGGCATCATTTCTAGAGAACCACAGCCTATAAAATTCTCAGGGCTGGGTACTTTTGGCCTACTCTATTCACTGATGTCTATGCAAAAGTCAGAGCTTGCATCAAATGTCAGAAATTCTCTGGGAAGCAATAGCTCAAGTCTCTTCCAATGAAGCCTGTGGTAGCTTCAGGACCCTTTCAACAGTGGGGGCTGGACTTCATTGGGGAAATTCATCCTATTTCAATCAGTCAGCACAGGTGGATCTTAACTGCAACATATTATTTCACCAAGTGGATAGAAGTTATTCCCACAAGGAGTGCTTCTCACAAAGTGATCATTGGTTTTCTTGAAGATATTATGGCAAGGTTTGGTTGTCTAAACAGAATCATCACTGACAATGTTGCATCCTTCAAGTCTGATCCATTGATCAAATTCTGTGAGCAGTTTGGGACTTCATTGATCCACTCTACCCCCTACTACCCTCAAGGAAATGGATTAGCGGAGTCCTCTAACAAAAGCCTGATAAAGATCATCAAAATACTGCTAGATGACAACAAGAAAGCATGGGATTCAAAGCTCAAATTTTCTTTGTGGGTTGATCGAGTGACAAAAAAAAGGTCCTTGGGTATCTCTCCTTTCCAACTTGTATATGGGATCGAAGCAGTTTTTCCTTCCCAGCTCGCCCTGCCTATGGAAAAATTCTTTTAGGACTACCAAGGAGAACCTGATGATATGATCATAAGGATTCATCAACTGGTAGAAGTCCAGTAGACTAGAGATCATGCGATGGATAGAGCGCATGACCGTTAGCAGAAGATCAAGCAAGCTTTTGACAGGAAGAGCAGAAAAGAAGATTTCCAGCTGGGAGACCTAGTACTTAAGTGGTATGCGCCCAGACAGGATAGAGGAAAACATGGAAAATTTGAATCCCTTTGTATTGGTCCCTTCAAGATTTATGAAGCATTTCCAAACAACACTTATAGGTTGCAGAATTTTGAGGGTGATGAAATTTTTGGTAGCCCTGTGAATGGCATTTTCTGAAGAAGTTCTTTATTTGAGATATAAGTGGCTCTCATGTCTTTGTAAATATTGTTTTTCTTTTTTTCGTTTCCACTTTTATGGGTGACTCTACAACCCAATAGAAGGTGATTGGAGCTGCAAAGGAGATCTTAGAGCCTCATAGGGAGGAATCTATCCCCTATGGAGCCTTATGTTATCACATGTTTCTGGAGGGGAAATGTTTTTCCCTTGGTTTTTGCCTCTAGGTGACAAAAGTCGAAGAAAGGGGATAAAAACCCACTAAATGGCGCTTATCCTAAGTTCATCGGTGTCGATGTGACCATTTGGCATGCTGAGCTAATAGGCATGTAGATCTGGGCGATTGATATCTGAGCACTCCAGATCGACGGTCATTGATCATATCAGGGCCCCAACATGCGCGGACGATAAAAATTGTAGTGCGGTCCAGTTTTGAAACCATGGTTTTGTGGAGACTCTACGTATCATTCAGAGACACACATTGGGCCCAAAAGTGGTGAAGAATCAAACCACTTTTCCCAGCCCTGATAAGTGCATGTGTGTATAAGTCCTTATCCTTGGTCGACAAGTGGCCGCTCTGTCTCGTCGACAGTTGTCCCCCACTCCATCTCTCTCCTCTTTCTGTCACATCCCCCACTTCCCTATAACTTTTGATCCCTTACACATTTCCTCCACTCACTATCCCACCTGTCGCATCTCCCCTTCTCATCTCCCACCACCTACGCCACCTTGCTCCACATCACCTCCATCCCATTACACCTTAGCTCTCGCTTGTGTGGCCCCCATGCTATCCTCAGTTTCCTCTTCCCATCCACGTTATCCACCTGGCCATATTCATGTCCGCTATTCCATGCCGAGCACGCCAATTACATCTTCAACTTCCACGTCTTCTATCAGGCCTCCTCATGAGCATCCGACTTAGATCCAGGTGGCATAATTTAGAGGCTGCCAATTTCCACAGGTGCAGTTCCAACTTAGGCCTTCTCGATCCCGATGGAGAAGTTATTGCAGTTATTTGGTGGTGGTTGAACATCGTTTAAACCATAAATGAAAATCTTGAGAAATGACTGTCAGCAAGTCGGCTCAGCTATAGAACCTTCCTGAAACATGATTGCGTCTGACAAGAGCTCACTTCTGACAGGAGACTGCATTCATAGTCTGCCAGGAAGCATGCAACCGTAATTCCTTCAATGCAGAGACTCGAGCACGCTTCTATAGTTTTTCTTGGAGTATATAGGAGTCTTCCTCATCTTTTTCCAAGGTCGATGGTCGAGCTAGGCTCTCAATTTGTAAATTTTTAATCTAACCTCTGGTTCTCTAGTTATGTATATGTATATGAGACTTCTTGTTTAATAAAAGTCAGTTTTCTTCCATATCTCTGTAACAGTTGTGTTAAGACACTCGAGCATGGATGATACAGTCAAGGGTAGTTACATTCTTGTGATGTAGGTTTGATCACAGTAGCATCATGACCAGTTTTAATCAGTTTCTTGTGATTTCTTTTCCCCTAACGCTGAATGACTCGGGCATGGATGATCCAGTTGGGTTGTTATTATTGAATTTTGATGTATGTTTGATTTCATTTCAGTAATAAATTCATTCACTTCCTTGAAACTTTGAACCAAGAGGGTCTTCCCTTATGAGTTTTTCCACCTTAGGCTACTGGAAGACCAGATGTCCATAGCAGACCTCTTCATTTTCCTTAAGTTCTTCCCCCTACTCAGCCTTATTATAACTTATTGACTGAAGTTAGATTGAGACCTCACTTGCCTGTGCATTCCAACCTTGTTTTCTGAGTTAAAGCGATATAATCTTGAGACTGCATCCATTAGACCACCCTTTAAAAATATTCATTGTGACATACAGACAAATGGGTATTGGGCTTACCTCTGCTACAATCGAGAGGTGACTTCCAGTGCTAACAGAGGGAATCCAACATATTTACAAGGAAAAAAGTCAAATTGATTCATAAATTCAACACTACACATATGAAAACCATACCTTTTTCTTCTTGTAGCATTTTGCTGTCGCGATTTTTCTGCCACACTTTTCCTGCTGCGATTTTCCTGCTGCACTTTTTCCGCCGCACTTTTCCTGCCACGATTTTCTCGTGGAAATTTTTTTGCCACACTTTTTCTGCCACACTTTTCCTGAAGCACTTTTTCTATTGCACTTTTCCTGCCGCACTTTTTCTGCTACAATTTTTCTCTATCAATAATACCTGGCCAAATAACATTTCACAAAAATGGATATTCAATTATATTCAAGTGTGATTTGAATGAGAGACCATTGCCTCTTATTTATACTTTTATGTAGCTTCCTCAAGGGGTTACCTTCTAACTATCTTAACCCACTTTCCTTATTTTAGGGTTAACCCACTTATAACCACTTGTCCACTTAACTTAACCACTTTCCATAATGATCTAAAAATGAAGAAGACTTGAAATCTTGAAAATATTTGCAATTAAAACTTATGTGTTAAAATAAAATGGATCAACTTTGCAACACATTAATTAAAGGATTACTCATTCAAGATACAAATAAACAATAGCATAATCAATGAACATAAGCACATAAACACAACAATTGATAAAGGAGTTCACCCCTCTCTTGGGCTACATCTCCTGGACCAGCTTCCAATGGATCATTATTATTAATTGCTCAAAGTGCTCAAAAACATTCTTTACAATGATCAAACTGACCAACAGGCTGCTCCAATGGCTTCAGAGCGTCCAAAAACCCCTAGCTAGGATTTTTCGACACCTCGTTTGGCCAAAAAATGAAGAAGTTAGGCTTCTTGGAAGTCCCTCCTTCAAGCTTGTTGTCTCTGCATCTACAAATCACACCCTTGTTTCATGAACCTAGCACACACGCTTATTTAAGCGCAACAACCTGTCACCAGGTGCAACCGTGCCAATGTTGCGAAATGTAGGACGGTTATGGGTGCGCCAGCCCCTAACCACCTAGCACTTGGGCACATGAAGGTCATACGACCTCGACCTAAAACTTAACCGTTTTAAATCGTTTGAATAAACAATGCGCACTAGATATTGGGTGATATAGCATAACAAGTGCATGACCGGGGGATCCATTTAAAATACACTCCCGTGTGCCATCAAAAGGTCTGGTCATATGTAAGAGGAGTGTGACCGGGGGCCAGGGCTAAGCCCCAGCCCGGACCCCCACGCCGACTAGCACATTAAACGAATTGAAATAGTTTTAAAACCATATTGTTAATAAGAACCACCATGTGGGCTAGTGGTAACCCACACTCTACCAAAGCATGGAGCCAAAGGGGAGGTCCAGGGTTTGACCCCCATGGACCCATAAAATTTTGATTAACAAAC
>JASDQU010356829.1:0-11819 GCA_032191745.1 Picea mariana | reverse complement strand
GTTTGAGAGGATATGAGAAGGATCATGGATTTATGAGGTGTTTGAGAGGATACAAATCAATTGAGTTGTTTGATAAATGCTGTATCTAATAATAAGCGTCTGGGAAGGATCATGGATTTATAAGGATCGAATTAATTAAGTTGTTTGAGAGGATGAAGTTGATTGAGATGTATGTGTACTCTCAAACGTTTTTTTCGCCTGTTTAATCTAATCGATCTCCTCAATCAGACTGAAGTTCCTTTTAGGTATTTATATATGTTTCACTTGTGCTAGAAGCATGAGTACATTTTTTAGAACAGCAAAACAAAGGTAAAATTCGGGTATCATCGTTGATCTGAACTGTGGGCTAGCTGTAGATCTGTGGGAATTTATCACAACTAGTTCATATTCTCAGTACAACATTGCACATGCAATTTTCTGCCCTTTTCCTCGTTACTGAATACCAACGACTATTGTATAACACAAACATCATAATTGTATAATTATAATTTTGTCCTGTTTGCATTTTTCAAAAGAGGACTACCTTTTAGTTTTTTGATGGGGTTCAGGTATTAATTTCTTCCAATTCCCTATCATACCATATGGATCTATTATTCATATCTACTGTGTTTAACCCAATGTAATTTCGATATTATTTAGCATGGAAAACGAGGCTATTTTCATTGTTTTATTTCAGGATCACAAGGTCTGAGGCAGCCCAGCGAACGTTTGGAGAATGAATGTGAGTCTATTCATATCTACTGAGTTTGACCCAGTATAATTTAGATATTATTTAGCATGAATAACGAAGTTATTTTCATTGTTTTATTTCAGGAGGACAAGTTCTGAGGCAGCCCAGCGAATGTTTGGAGAACGAAGGTGTAAGAGTAAAGATAAAAAGTGCCATCAAAAGGGGTTGGAAGATAATAAAGAGAATACAACTACCTGTCCCAGGTAGTTGTCTTCTCTTTATTATCTAGAGGTAGTCGTCTTCTCTTCATTATCTTCCAACCACTGTTGAAGACTTCTTTAACGACTAGGTTGTGTTTCTCAACAATTTAGTGATTGCGTCTCACGAGCCTCTGAGCTTCAGCCTTTGAGGTTAGCCTGAAAGTCTATTTCAGGTTGCTCTTTTCTAAAAGAGCTGTAGCATTGTCCAATGTTATTTCTTAATAATAATAATCATCAGCATCATTAGCAAAGAGATCATCAAAACCAAGTCCAGTAGTTTGTGTATGGAAGATCTTTTGGTGGGTGAATGCACACAGAAAGCTTTCCCTTCTATTCTATGAAGATGTTTAAAAGAATATCCAAGTAACATAAATTACTGCAAAACAAAAAAAATAAAATTCTACAATAGAATGGAATGGAACTGATCTATTAAATTTGCTGTATATCAAATACAAGAGAACATCTCCTATATATAACAATGGAAGAGGCCCAATGTTAACAAAAAGATAGCTTTCAAGTTGGGTAGATGGGGATGCCTAATTAAGTTTGAGAATGAAATTGAGCTATTAGATGTCTAATTAAGTTTGAGAATGAAATTGATCTATTAGATGTCTTGTATATCAATTATAAGAGAATGTCTCCTATATATAATAATAGAGGAGGCCCAACTTTAGCAAAATATAGCTGGTAGAGTTGTGTAGATAAGGATGCCTACTTAAGCTTACAATTAATAATAGTTGGTTACATTGGAAAAGAACACTAACACCCCCCAAGCCAAACAAAAATGTAGGGAGTAAACAAAGAAGACAAAAATGTGTGCGGACAACTAGGCTTGTTAAGGTATCTAAATAGAAACTCTTATAAGTGAAGAAAATAAGAAAAATTGTAGAAAAAAAACTAAAACAAGAATTTAAGAGAGGAGGACTCAAGATGAACCCCTAGGACAACTTCCTTCACCCCAAGCATTGAAAAGAAAACGAGGTGATACCAAAGGTTTAGTGAAGATGTTTGCAATTTGCTCTTCAGTAGGCAAATACTCCACTCCACGTTGTGAACACCATCCTGGATGAGTTGTTGAATGAAGTGTATGTGAATCTCAATGTGTTTTGTCCTTTGACGCTGCATTAAGTTACGAGAAATGTGTATGAGACTTTGATTATCACACCAAAGAGTAACAAAATGATCCCGCTGAATGAAAAACTATGTCATTAACTGTTGAAGCCAAAAAACTTCCTTACTAGAAAGAACTGTAGCATGATACTCAACTTTTGTAGAAGATAATGCAATTGTTTATTGTTTTTTGCAAGACCAAGCAATAGGAGCAGAGCCAAGGCGATAGACAAAACTAGATGTGCACTTTTGACATCAACTAAACGAGCCCAATCAGAGTCAGTGAAACCCACAAGCTAAGAAGCACCAAAGGTGTATTGAATGCCAAAATTGGTATTACCTTGAATGTACCTCATAATATGCTTGACTGCCTTCCAATGACTTTCATGAGGATCTTGAGAGAATCTAGAGACAATTCCAAGTGCAAAAGAATGTCAAGACGTGTATGAGATACAATAGACTCTAAACCAGTTGTCTATACAATGAGGGATTAATGTGTGGTGAAGAACAACTAGAAGAAAGGATAACACTTGATTGAAATGGAGTAGGCATAGGCTTACAACCATGCCAAAGCACTGGAGTAAATCAAGTGCAAACATATGTTGAAAAGTGGAGATTCCTTTTGAATATTGAAGAACCTGAAAACCAAGAAAATAATCCAGAAAACCTAGATTTGTCATATCAAATTGCTTCATCAATGCTTGTTGAACACCTTGAATCATGGATGAACTCACTGCGAGAATCACATCATCCACATACAAAATCAGAATCAGGAGATCAATGTCTTGTCTTTGAGTGTAAACTCTAGGATCAAAATGACAATGATTGAACTATGAAGTAATAAGAAAACCATCCATCTTCTTATACCGAGCTCGAGGAGATTTTTTGAGACCATACATTGAGCACTGAAGTATGCAAACAAGAGAAGAATCATGTACAAAACTAGGAGGTTGTTCCATGTATATTTCCTCATGTAAATCACCATGTAGAAAAACGTTCTTCACATCCATCTGGTATAGCAACTAAAGTCATATGGAATTCATCTTGGAAAGGGAAAATGTCTAGGAATAATCAATCTCTTCAACCTATGAAAATCCTTGGCCACAAGATGTGCCTTATGCTTGTCAACAGAGCCATTTGATGCATATTTAGTTTTGCATAACCATTTACAACGAACTAGCTTTCATCCTTTAGGAAGATGAACAAGATCCCATGTGTGATTCTTAAACAAGGAAGAATATTTCTCTATCATAGAAACAACCCATTCTTGTATTCCAATAGCATTAGAAAATTGCTTGGCATGACTAAAAAAAGAGACACTAGTTGTTTGTGACTGAAAATGGAGAGGGTCAGAGGAAAATTGAAATTAGTTGGCTCATAGCCATACCTGTTAGGCCTCTTTTGCTCACAAAAGCGCCTCCTAAAATGTTTCTCTTGATGAAGTTTTTCCTGTTCAGGTTGCTCATGATCAGATGGTGCTGATGGAAAATTTTCTTATAGCCAATTTTAATCTTCAGTAGTGTGATTTGCAGAAACAAAATGTTTATCATATTCTTTTTTAACAAAAACAAATTGTCATAATGATCTGGGCCATCGTTGACATGAAAATATGTGGGAAGAGTAGGAGACGATGTGGGGTTAAAGCACTCATCAAAATGGACAAGCCTTTGAAACAAGATGTATCTTTAGAAATATGATTAAATAACCTATATGCCTTCATATTCTCACAACAACCAACAAATATTAGTGGTAGGATATTTTTTCCATAATGTTGTGCTTTTCATATGGAATAAAGGTCCATGTTGGACTGCCAAATACCCTAAAATTAGAGGCATCATGCTTAAGATGGGTCCAATCTTCCTCTGAAGTCGTATGTAGCACTTCCCTATGAGGCATCAAATTCCGAATGTAATTGCCACAATTCACTGCTTCAACTTAGAAGGAAGGTGCCATGTTCTTGGAATGAATCATGCAATTTTCCATCTCCTTAAGTGTCCAGTTCTTTCTTTAGCAATGCCATTTTTCCGAGGGGTGTAAAGAACATAACGCTGATGTTGAATGCCGTGTTCTATACAAAAATCCTTGAATGCATGATTGACATACTCCCCCCATTATTTGTGCGTAGTTTCTTGATAGAAAGAGAGGACTGATTCTCAACAAAAGCCTTAAAAGTTTTAAAAGTAGAAAATACCTCACTTCTGTAATTAAGAAAGTACACCCAAGAGTGGCATGAAAAGTTATCAATAAAAGCGAGTGCATACTTAGCTCATAGAAGTGAACGAGTTTGAAATGACATGATATCACTATGTACCAACTCAAAAGGTGTGGTAGCATGCAAAACCTTACCTTTAAAAAATGGTTTTGATATTATTTGCTAAGAACACAACCTGGGCAAACTCCATGAGTGCAAGAAACTTTAGGAATACCAAACACCAAATTTTGTGTGCTCAATTGTCGTAAATAGCTATAGTTTAGATGTTCAAATCATGCAAGGGCCTACTCAAACACTCAACATGTGAAATGAAAGAGGAACTTGAGGAGAGGGATAATTTTAAGGATGTAAATTTATTTTAAAATGTAGAAACCTTGGTGAATATTACTAATCCTTAATATGCCAACTATAAAATGTTTGGCCATATTTTTGTAAAAATATTCAAATTTCTAAGGATTTTATATAGTTTATATAAAATTTTGACGATTTCTAAGGTAGAATAATTTTATCCTATAGAATTTGGGGAATCATTTTTAGAATAGAGAATATTTTTTTGGGAAAAAACCATGAAAAATTAGCCCATGAGCGAAATTTAGCCCCTAAAATCATCCTAGTGGAGGAAGGCTCAAAACCAATAAAATTGTATACTCAGGAACTATGATCAACTCTTCTAGAAGAAACAATGATGTGTGGATTCTGTAGTTCTTGAATGAATACATCATCAGGAGAAAACTCTACTATGTTCCCATCACCAAAATGACAGATTTGATAAATAGAGAGTAGATTGGAAGAGATGTCAGGAACAAGGAGAACAACATTGATGCGCCCATCAACTATCTACACAGTATCTGATCCTAAAACACTAAGTTATGTAGAGTCTCCAATTGCAATATGTGAAATGTTACAATTGGACGTGGGAAGCATCTAATGAGAATGAGTCATATGGTGTGATGCACCGTAATCAAGTATCTATCTATTTGAATATGCATATAAATCTTGAGAAGATAAAGCATGCCCTTTAGTAGATAAAGAAGGTTTGGGAACTTTTGAAAAACCCTAATTTACAAGTTCGAAAACAGTGACATTTTTCTCTTGCAAAATATGCTTCGTTCAGGTTGGCTCTGATACCATGTTAATGTTTATGCCATTATTATAGTTCTTTGCATTTCAATAGATAATAGCAACATAAGAACATGATCACTGAGAAATACACATTCACAAGAGACACAACATTTATCCTGGGAAACCCTCTAGGGGAAGAAAACCCAACAAAACTTCCTTAATATAGATAGCCAATACAATGCTAAGAGATCTATATGCTAAAACAGAAAGTCCTCTCCAAGATATGAGCCACTCTCTCTCTCCTTTGCCGGTAACAGATCAGAACTTGTCTCTCAAACTGAGCAAGTGAGTTATATTTAAATGAGGCATTAACCTCCTTTATTTATACAAGTTTTGGCACGTGTGAAGTGTCTCTTCACTAGCAGGGCCGAATTCTCAATCTGGGTGGGTAAACCCACCTTTATTATATTTCTAGGTCTCTTAATTAACTGCTAGGGCCGACTTCTTATTCTGCCTATTACAATTGTCTTTTGACCAATCCGTAAAAGCATATTTGGTCCTATTACAATATCTGACATGATCAATCCACAATGGGGATTGATCCTATGAATAAAATATCAATAATAATAAGAATACTCTTTGCAGTTACATTATTTCAACAGACCCTTCTTGCGATTTAGAACCATCAAAGTACAACGTACAAATTTGCGGGAGAAAATTAATAACTTCTTCATGTCTAGATATTTTTTCACTTTCATCCTCCTTATCTATTACTCCTATCGGAGAATCTTGACAAAGGATGATTTCTTCTGCAGCTGCTAGTAAGTCAACTTGAACTCGTGACCTCTTAAGGAAACACATCAACGACAATGACACAGATTGAATTAATCCAAACTTGTTGAATGACGTGGTTCACATAATTCAAGACTTGTGTATTTAATTTTTTTCCATATGAGAATCATTTTGTTTAGATGAATCTTATTAAGATCTATCTCAACATAGATATGCATAACTGTGCATAAACTAGCTACAACTCAATCAAGATCTGTTTTGATCTATGTGTCCCTAGAGTATTCCCAATGTTCTCAAAAACCGATAAATACTAGAATATAATAGCAAATTGGGAAGATAAACCCAATCTAGCTTTCATTTAACAAACACAATGTTAAGATCAAAATCTGAACTAGGTGCTTATAAAAGGTGCACTTGCCCAAAACTAAGAATCCTCGTCAAACACTTGCTAATAATCAACATGATCATAAAACTCAATAAAAAAAAACTTTTAAAACGTAAAGACATCTCACATTTATTTTCCCCATAATATGGATCGTCTAAAATAATGTTAATGTAAGAGAGCAATACCCATTAAATCTACATATAACTACATCTTTTTCATACAAAGAATGTAACTTTGTGTGACCTCCAACATTATAATTTCCACTATTAACACTTCCTTAATATGCTTCACTATATAAACATTAAAAATAGAAAAAAGGAGTAACACTTCCTTAATATGCTTCACTATATAAACATTAAAAATAGGAAAAAGCAGAAGTATATATGTTCTTATATAAACATTAAAAATAGGAAAAAGGACAAGTGGATATGTTCTTATTTGTAGTTTTATATATTTTCTTATAAAGTATTAATAATATCTATCTATTTATCTATCTATCTATCTATATATATATATATTAGTGTGTAAAACTATCTTAATATCGAGTTGATGTTTTTTTTGATTTTCTAAATTTTTGTAGAAATATTTAGAGGAGTTTGAGTATTTTTCACCTTTCATAAGATCCAAAATTTTAAAATTAGTAAATATTTGAATAGATAATTTGATTTTTTTTTTCAAATTTATTAAATTTAAGATTATATATATATATATATATATATATATATATATATATATATATATATATATATATATTAATTTAATATGTGTAATCGACTATGCCACATGATATCTACTACGCCACATAATATCGACTTGTTCATAACGTTTTTTTAGGAAAGAGAACGAGATTTCATGAAATTTTCATCAAATGAATTACAAGTTGTTCCTGTGCTTTGTAGACAAAGGCATGTGCGTCGATCTTTACGACCTCTCAGCGTGGGTTCGCTTCATGGGAGGCTACCATGCTGTCATGGAGAAAGGCATGTGGGGGCACTGTGGAAGAGAATTCGGGCCTGAAGCCCTCTTGTAGACCTATCCAGAAGCTCGTCTTGGTCAAGACATTGAAACTAACAGAGCAATGGTTGCACAGGGTCAATGATGCCAAGAATAAGGGTGAGATCATGAAATTTTAGCAATTGTCTAGGAGTGGCGAGGTCTAGGCTAATAAATATGTTCTTGCAGGCACATTGGAATAGATTAAGTGCATTGTTGTCAGCTCTGGGAGGGTTTTCTGGTTGTTCGTATGGGGAGAAGTGGATCGAGGAGTGCTCTAAGAAGGCTAAAGAGTGATTTTATTAGTGTTCAACGAGGCCACCCACTAACAATACTTTTAGCCAGAGGATTAGTTTCTCTCTAGTCACGAGGATGAAAACCTAACAGTTTAACTAAATTCCTAATATCAATTAAAGTGTTGGGGGTGGCCTTAATTTAACATTTCTCTTTGCTCACAAGGATGCAAACCAAATGTTTAATTAAATGTTTGCAAAACAAGTGATTGATGAAATGCTTATTGTTAATAAAACTATTAGGTTGGCTTTTTTTTTTTTTGTAAGTAAGTTTTTTGTATTATATATAAAAAACCTTCTGAGGTCCAAGATCAAGAGTACATAGCTGAGTCAAGCGGTTGTAATTACTGAACTGCTCCATAAGGAGAAACCAATTCAACCAACCATATTAAACTAGTTGCAAAAATTACTAACATTCCTGAAGAAAACTAGACAAATTAACTACCATGAGAGCCACTAGAGCTAAAGTATGGAACAAGCTGTGTGTAATCTGGCACATACTCTGGCAGGGGGCCTGGCCAGGGTTCCTCAATGATAGGTGTCCCTCCGCTGAGTGTCCATTGCATGTCCGTGGCGTCGTCGGCCTTGTCCTCGTTAGCTTCCAGCTTTACACTTGCCGCCGAGGTAGGCTGCTGGAGTCTGGGGCCTTTCTCGTCCTCTGCTGCTGCCGAAGCTAGATCTGCTTCACCACGTTCGTTGCCTGCCAGGGTCGGCATGCTCACGGAGTCTGTCCTAGGCGTAGGTGTGTTTTTCTTTTCCTCAGACTGTAGGCTCCCCTCTGTATCATCGTGCTGATGGCTCCGTCTCGGAGCTCAAAGACCCAAAATTGGAGGTCGTTTACTTCGTCTCGGAGCTCAAAGAACAAGTCATGTAAAATGGCATATTTTTCACGTGGAAGGTTGGGGCAGGGTGTGTTTGTTGTGCTGCGTCGACCATGAACAGGCGCCATGGGAGGAGGAGAGTGCTGGGTGGAGGGAGACCACCAGGTATCGAAAACATCAATGATAGCCAGACACTCAAGAGCCTGAGTGGAGGAACCAGAGGGCGAGGAGGAAGTACAGGGGCGCCGGGGATGCCAAGGAGAGCCCCGGCGTGGGCGCATTCTCTATCGCGGCATGGCGTGGGTTGGCTGCTGCAGAAAGTCTACAGAGCCAGGGTGAAGGGTGAGGAGCAGCCGAGAGACCATGAAAACTGCCGAGCCAGAACCAGAGCTAAACAGCCAAGCGATAACATAAGAGGGAGATTTCATTGTGCTATTCGTAAGGGTGGTCGAGGGAGCGTTAGTTAATGTCCCTCCCATCGTCGTGAATGGGTTTTAATGCTCGGGGGTGACGGCTTCAGCAGGCACGAGCCGAGCACATGGCTCCGTGCCTTGCTGGCCTCCCCTTTCCGCCTCTGCGCGCCAGGTGGTGGGCACTGACACCCCATCCGTGTGTATTAGGTTGGCTTTAATCTGAGAAGGTTTTAATATATAAAACTCACTTTTATCTTGATCAAGTCTTTTATAAGGAAAACCTTGATTTTGTGGGTTAATTTCATCAATTATGTGGTAGATGTCAAGCGTAAATTGGATTTCATGCAAGGGATCTATGTGGACCATAAACGATTTTTTTGGAAGGAAAATAACTTGATGATTATTTTTGTTGTCTAATTATAACATATGCAAAGAGACACCTCTCACTTTGGTTTTATTCCTGCATGGAGGAGCGGTGGGAAATGGATCATCTTCATCCTTAAAGTATACTTCTTTCAAAGATGTTATCTGAAACAAACCCTCTACTTCTATTGCCACAAACACTCCTCTACCAAATGCATATATCATGGAGAAATCAGAAGAGGTTCCTATGTTAGAGGTCAAGTAAAAAACATCCTCTTATTTTATAAATATTCTATTGTAATTTATAGATTCAATGGTTTATTGCCTCCAAGTCAAACTTGTACTAATGGACTTATTCAACCTCATTGTTTAGGGTATATCTATGCTCCAAAGGTTTCATTATCTTTTAGTTTTCAAAACTTGATTTTCATAAAGTTTTTTTTAGGAGGGACCTCCCTAGTTATGGGGAAAAGAACATCTTTTTTGTTAATCCATGGTTTTTCCATAATTTGACCCTACCATTATCTCTATTACCAAAATCTCACATTGGGGTCATCTTCCAAATCTTTCACTATATTTTTGGAATTTATCAATTTTTGAAGATATCAAGAATATATTAGGCAATGACTTAAAAACGTATCTTGAGCATATTAATTTGTGTTTTTTTATATATATCTGAATATGTCTTAACATTGATTTCACCTAGGGATAATTTTAAGGATGGAAATTTATGTTAAAATTTAGAAACCTTTGTTAATCTTTCTAGTCCTTAATATGCAAAATGTAAAATGTTTGGCGATAGTTTTGTAAAAATATTCAAACTTATAAGTATTTTATAAATTTTTGGCGATTTTGAAGGTAAAATAATTTTATTCTATAGAATTAGGTGAATCATTTTTAGAAAAAATGGAAATTGACAAATATTTTTTTGGGAAAAACTATGGAAAATTAACTCATTGTCGAAATTTAGCTCCTAAAATTTTCCGTGATCTCACCCAAGATATATGGGACAAGATGATGCTACAAAAGAATTTTTTTAGATGGATTTAGGTGATGGATTATGATAATACATGCTTTCCGGGTCAGATTTGCTAGCAAAAAGGACACCTTCAAGATTCTTGTCTGACTTCACTCTAAAAAGAACAAATGATATAAACCAAAACCAAAATGTTAGTAATCATGTGAGCAACCATACTATGATTACAATGAAAATAATCAACATACAAAATTTTTAGAAAAGCAAAACAATACATGTCCAAAAGTGCATAATGAAGAATCAAAGTTTTCCTTGGAGGATAGAGAAGAAGACAAGAATCTCTGTACTTCCTCCTTAAAGGTAATGGTAGTTGTAAATGAAGCTCCACCAGATAAATGAAAATAAAGAGACTTCATGCATCTAATTATTCTAATTCTAATAAGAAATTAGTATTCTATATAAACTCTACATTTTAATTTAATATAATTCATTTTTTGAAACCTTCTTTCACGAATAAATATAATTCATTTTTTGAAACTTTCTTAAATATAATTCATTGTTTGAAACCTTCTTTCACGAATAAATTAACATAAATTGGATTAAAAAAAAATAAAAAAAATTAAAGATTATTTTTAATAAGACAAAAATAAAATATTTATCCATACAAAACATTATATATATATATATATATATATATATATATATATATATATATATAATCAATATAATCTATTCATTCTTTAAATAAAAATGATGAAAAGGAAAAAATCCCTTACTAAATTTTGGAAAAAACCCTCATGGAACACCCAACCTAATTATATTAAAGAGGATTATTGTCTTTTTCCTCCATGTTACACGATGATATCAACATTTCACTTTAATCTTTATATTAAAGAAAAAAAAAAAGCCCTTACTAAATTTTGAGCAAAAACCCTCATGGAACACCTAACCTAATTATATACATAATCAATATAATCTATTCATTTTTTTAAATAAAAATGATGAAAAAGGAAAAAATCCCTTACTAAATTTTGGGAAAAACCCTCATGGAACACCCAACCTAATTATATTAAAGAGGATTATTGTCTTTTTCCTCCATGTGACACGATGATATCAACATTTCACTTTAATCTTTATATTAAAGAAAAAAAAGAAGCCCTAATTAAATTTTGAGCAAAAACCCTCATGGAACACCTAACCTAATTATATCCAATTTTCACTTTAATGTTTAATATTATATGTTGATATTTTAAATTGGTTGTTACAATGATGTTGATGTCCAATTATAATTATAAGAGTATTTTCAAACACATTATTAATCATGAAAATTTGAAATAAATAAATTTTAATTTTAATTTTTTTTTGTAAGTGAATGTAAGAAGTTGTATTACTGTAGAATAGTTTATGATACAAAAAAGGGGGCTTCTTGGCATGCCTAGTAGGAAACCAGACTAGGGGTTCCCAAGTTG
>JASDQU010356828.1:0-11849 GCA_032191745.1 Picea mariana | reverse complement strand
ATCCATCATTTCTTTCAATTGTAATTTGAGTTCCACTAACTCAGGTGTTCTCATCCGGTAGGGTGTCCTAGACACCGGCACCGCTCCTGGTGCGAGATCTATCAAGAAGTCTGTGTCTCTTCTCAGAGGTAGACTCGATACCTCTTCTGAAAACACATATCTGTATTCTCTCAGGATAGAGTGTTCATCAGGGCTTGGTTTACCACCTTCGGTTGTTTTCAACACCTGTATTGCATATAGGGGACATCCCTTTCGGCAATACTTTCTCATTTTCAGGGCTGATATTTGTCTCACCGAGATCGATTTTCGAATCCCTTGAAGGGTTATCCTTTTTCCTTCTTTGCTCACACATTCTAAGGTTTTATGGTAACAGTCTAATTTGGCTTTATGGGCAGACAAACAGTCCATACCAATCAAAAGATCATATGATCCCATGGGTGATACATTAAGGGTTGCTTGGGTGGGGAATTCACCCAACATTAACTGGCAGGTCGGTATGGCCTCTACCACCTTTCTTTTAGTGCCAGTGGCTAACTGTACCAACCATGGCTTGGTTTGTTTTTGTGGTTGTATCTTACACTTATCCACAGTCTTAGGGGCTATATAACTCAAATTTGAACCAGGGTCAATTAAAACAGACACTAGATGGTTGAAAATCATACCTTCTATTTCCACCGCTGAAGCTTGGTGGTCATCTTGGTTACTATCCAAGGCTGCATAAATCTGCGGCACATTCCTTGCCACATCATTGACTGTGGTAGCTTCCTGAATGTTATAAACTTTCTGACTATTTTGTTGTCGGTGTGGACAACCTCTCAGGAGATTCTCTTCTCCACAACCCCATCATTTTAGAGGTTCTTTCTTTAGGTTATTAGTCTTTACTGGTATAGGTCCAGAAGTTTTATTTCCATCCGATGATGGAAAGTTCTGCTGGAGTACACTTCGGGTTGGAAAGTTCATTCTGGGGTTCTTCTTGTAGCTCTTAAATCCTGAGGATTTGATCCCCCTTTTCTGAAATCTCGAACCACTCTTCTATCTCCAGTCTCCATGAGACTCTACCCGATGTCCATATTGTTCATGACAATATGTTGCCTTTCGAATAATGTCTTATAAGGTCTTTGGCTCGTCAAATTCAATTCGGTTCCGGTATTCCTTGGGTATCCCACTGATGAAGCGTTGCGCCTTCACCTTCTCTGCTTTGATGTAGGGTACATATCTCAATAAGTCGAGGAATTTGTTGGCATATTCCTCTATAGTAAGTTGTCCCAGTTTGAGTTCATAAAACTCTTTATCCTTCTCATCGAAATATCTTTCCAACAAATACTTCTTCTAAAAGTACTTCTCAAATTGTTTCCAAGACAGGTCCTCCTCACGAACCCTTTTCATATTCTTAAGGTCTTCCCACCAGATGGAATCCTTTTCGTTCAGATTGAAAGTGGCCACTCAGGCCTTCAAATTCTTTGAAAAATCATGGACTCTGAAATATTTCTTCAGTCCAAGTAGCCAGGCCTCGGCTTCCTCTCCCTTCTTTATCTCACCGTCGAAGGAGGGAGGTTTGGCCTTTCTGAATTCCTCAAATTTATGACTCTTGGAAGTCTTTTTCTTCTTCTATTTTCTTTGAGAATAGGAACCAGTCCTGCTACTGGAAGAGCCTTCTGAATCGCTAGCTTCCTTCTTAGTGGAATCATCTGGCACGGGTCCTTCACCTCTGGGGTGGACCTTTCTTGAGGTGCTCCTCTCAGTATGGCCAATGATACGACCATGTTTCTGAACTTCGGGTTCATGTTGCATTTTTCACTGTAGGTCGGATAAGCTCTGCAGTAACACTGCATTAATTTCAGTTTGCTTTTCTTGTTCTTTCATCATCCTTTCATTGTCGGCCTTGCAACTTTGCAGCTCAACCATGAGAATCCTCACAGTCTTAGCTAGGTCTGGAGGGGTTCCTATCACTCTTCTTTCGTCAAACTCTTCATCTCTATTGTGGGAGCCTTCTCCCATCTCTTGGTGAGTCACCATTCTCTACGTTTGTAAATTCCCGCGGCTGATCGTCCGCTTAGGTGAAAAGACAAACGCTGATTGTTAGTCAAGAGTTAGATATATTTTTATAATCTACGCATAATTTATAATTCTTTCACATGCATACACAGTCTGGTTCTCGTTTCCAAGTTTTTCAATCCTGGACAAGAGAGCTATGTTAGGGGGTTGCTCTTCGTAGGAGTACTTCGAACGAAGCTTATGCGCAACTCGTTCATGAGCCCAATCAGGCTGAGTGTTGTAACCATGCTCTGATACCACTTTGTCACATACCCACTACCTAAATTGGATTTTTCTGGTCTTCTGCCGAATTAGAAGCCCTAAACATCCATGGAGGACCAGTGTAAGCTGGTCCTTTCTCTCTCCCAGCTCCCATGTGGTTGCGGGTCATGATCACATTCTGAATAAATGCAGTACCTCTTTCATATTTTGCGCCTCGGAGCTACAGTGACGACGAGTCATTTGACTTGGCAACCGCTGAATCCAGATAGGGCTAGCGATCGGCCAATGGGGGAGAATCCCTACAGGGTTAGAAAATGGCTAATAGGAACAAATCCCAACAGGGCTAGAGAATAGCCAATTAGAAACGGCCCCATTGCGCAGTTAAGTGGAACACAGGTGGCAGAGAGGGAAATGAGACACGGTGGTCGACATGACAAGAGGGGCCCCACTTCACATGCCACACTATTCTAGACCCCATGCCCCCATTAAAGGAAAAATCGCAAGGGGGGTCCAGAATTCTCCTGAACGTCGTTGATCACGATGAATTAATCTCAACCATTTGAGAGTTGTGCATCCAATTCCGGACCCCCCCCCCCCATTAAAGGCAGAATGGCAAGGGGGATCCAAAATGCATCCTCAGACGTAGATCTGGGTGGGTGGACTCTGGCCATCCAGATTTTTTCACTACTTACACTAATGCACGCTCACGCCCCAGCGTAAAACTGGCATCTCTTCCTCACAACGGATGGTCGTTACGGACCCTGATATTTCCTGAAGGAATCTTTTCCATGCATCGGGACTTAGCCACATGCTATTGTCTCGACATTATGGATCGGGATTTGTCAAGGCAAGAACCCGAGTTTTTGTCAGCGGAACTCCCGAATCCCCGATCCCTAAAACGGGTAACCTCTCAACACGTCACCTCCTTAAATCAGACAGTCCGCAACTGCTCCAGGGTTTCCACCCAGGAAAATCCCAATCCCTTGTCTCCAGTACTCTCGATCTCGTGATTTCCGATTCCCTGGAATGGGAGATCTCACGACACATGGCCTTTGTCAATCGGACAACTCAGATCCATCTCGGGGTTTTCACCATGGAAAATCCTGAACTCTTGTCAATAGGAATCCCGATTACGCGATTCCCGATTTCCCGAAATGGGAGATCTCATGACACATGGCCTCCGTCAATCAGACGGCTCATATCCATCCTGGGGTTTTCACCATGGAAAATCCTGAACTCTTGTCAACACGAATCCTGATTCTGTGATTCCTGATTTCCCGAAATGGGAGATCTCATGACACGTGGCCTCCGTCAATCGGATGGCTCAGATCCGTCCCGGGGTTTTCACCATGGAAAATCCTGAACTCTTGTCAACAAGAATCCCGATTTCGTGATTCTCGATTTCTCGAAATGGGAGATCTAATGACACGTGGCTTCCATCAATCGGATGGCTTAGATCCGTCCCAGGGTTTTCACCATGGAAAACCCCGAACTCTTGTCAACAGGAATCTCGATTCTGTGATTCCTGATTTCTCGAAATGGGAGATCTCACGACACATGGCCTCCATCAATCGGACGGATCAGATCCATCCCAGGGTTTTCTCCCCTAATACACTGGAGTCTTAACCTTCGGGTAACTCTTGACAGATCCAACGACTGTCGGGTTTTTCAGCCGAGATCTGACGGCTAACAATGGTTCCTACCCATGCATTCTTCCATGACTCCCTGGGCGTGGAAAAGATCCATGGTCCAGATACTCTCATGAACCTTGGGGATCTGCGGTCCTAAACTCTTCGCTACCCATGAAGACACCGGAAAACCAAGTGGTAAGGCATTTAACGCCCTACTTTCTCTTACTAATCTAATGGTCATGGGTGACCGTAGATTCCCCGACGAAATCTCGTCCGTCGATTAATACCTATAAGGTTAAGGTACTTAACTTTCCATCTCCTTCCTTCGATCTGACAGTCGTGACTGACCACAGATCTCCTGATAGGATCTCATCCGTTGATTCGTTACTTCATCCTTATGCTGTCATATTGGTTTTCAAGAGGATCGTTTCTCCTTATGCAGGGTTACTAAGGCCTTATGCCTTCACAACTGCCTTCCTGGTTCTTGATGGGATTTTCAAGGAAGGTAATTCTATGGGGAGAGTTACTCAGGGTACTACCTTAAGTATATAAGGATGTCGTCCTCCTAAGAGCTAGGCGTGAAGTATGAATTGGAACAGTACGCACACAAATAATGAATTCATGAGGACATAAACCATACGTAGTCTTTCCATATAAATATACAACTACTAGTACTGATAAAAACACCATACAGTCATTCATATAATGAAATCATTCACAGTTTCACAGCTTATGAGAATAATTATCAGAATAAGCATATATATATATATTTCAAGATGCCAGAGGAAAAACACTTATCAGAGATAACACCAGGGGTCAAGCAACTATTGAGAGGGGTGCTCGTTTCCACCCAACCATAGGCTTAGGGACTCCCAGCGGATTTACCACTAGCCACCCCCGAGCTGAGACAACGATGTTGTGAGACTGCGTCTCTGTTTGCCAATGACCAGGAGCGAAGGTTACAATCCTTCCTGTCTGCTATCACTCACTCTGCATATTGCCAGAGTTCTCCCCTCGCATCTGCCCTTGCCCAATCACTTCTACCCCATGCCTTATCCTCTTGCGAGGTTGCGTGTGGCGCGATTACCCTCGCACTGGCCAGTCATGATGGCTCTACGGATGGGAATTTCACCTTCCCATACCTCATTAATTCTTGAGGAGCCATCAACCTATCAGTCTGCGAGGCATTTAATTCGGGACCAGTGAGCCGCTTTTGGTTCTCCAGGCCAATGGAGTCCAAATACGGTATTAATTCTCAGTGGAATTTAATGCCACCTTTTCAGGTGCCTTCCACCGCCATCATGGTCTCTTTTGTGCACATCCCCTCTCAGCAGTCCTGCAATAAAATTCATAAGGTTATTCACATTTATGAGTTTGCCATAGTTCTTGGCCAGTCTAGTTATTTTTACAAACTAGGGGAAACAGGGTGTTACAAGACTACCCAATCACTAAGCTAGAACGATGAAGTGTTTCAGCACCTGGGGGTGCTCCTTCCCATCATCCGCCTGGCTCTTTTTATCTTCCTTATGGGAGGTCATGCAAGTCTTCCTGATTTGAACTGACGCTCCATGTCCATTAGCAGGCGTGATGGACATAGCATAGGTAAAGGTGGAACTGGGCAGTGAACCGCTCCAACTTGCATTTTTGGTCTTTCTCTACCTCTACTAACAGTTTGGTAATAGTTTCCAGACTATTGATGCGACGCAGGATCTCATCCAACATTTTCTTGTTTTCCCTATTATCCTCCTACCTGGTTGCTTCCATCTCTGAATTCACTTTCCCAATCATCATCTTGGTTAGCCAAGCCATATCCACCATTTTTTGGTAGAGGGATTCCCTGGTTTTCTTGGCCCTCGGATCAATTAACCAGTCCTCCTCATGTACCAATTCATCCCACACTTTACCTTTGTGCTTTTCCTTTATTTCCTTTTCCCATAGAGAGATGGTCACCTTCCCCTTCGACACAACCAGAGTTTGGAAGGTTCCCTCTGCATCTTTCGTTGCCTGCTCCATTCTTGCATTCTGCCGTGAACTGTTCAGGACTTCCTTCCCAAGGGGGTTCTGTTTCCTATGCATTTTCTTTAGTCACGCCATCCCTCTTTTCCTACCACAACTCCTATTCTGGTTACTCGGTCTATGCCTCTCTTCACAAGTATTCTTACTTTCCCCGCCCTTAGCTCTATAATAATACTTGTTCTTGTTCTCCTTATGTTTGCGTCTATTTCTGTTGTCCCTCTTCTTATTTACCTCTCCCCTCTGCGAGCCTGTCCTTTTCAGTCTTGGTTCTCCCTCGGTGGTGAGCACTTCCATCAAATTTCATGTTAAGGCTTGTATGATATTGATAGGCTGTCCTTTGTCCCTGTGCAATCATTGCCCTTGTGCGCTTGTGTTCCACCCGTGCTACTCTCCATACTTGTACTTGGCCTGGTGGATCGATTATGGTTATCATCAACCCCTCATTCCTTACATCATCCGTCACATGTGACTTGCTAGCTATCCTTTCACTCGTGATTTCCCCACACCTCTTACTGGCATATGGGCCTTGCTTCTGGTCGTCTGTCTATTGCTTATTTTGATCTTGCATGATAATTGGTACCAAAGTGTTAGGCAATCATATTCTTCCTGGGGCCCATGTACCTTCCAAGAGGCCTTGTGATGTCCTCCTCGATGTGACCTTCCATGCTTAAACTGCCTTCATGATATTTTTCCGCAAGGTGGTTGCAGTCTATACTGAGTTTCCCGCTCGAAATGTTGATCTAGGTATTGTCTAGTTATGAGCCTTCCTTGTCAACCTCCTCATTGGCAAGCCTATCCACTAGATAATTCGCTGACCTGCGCACCCAATGCAACTCCATTGTGTTCAAAGTTCTCAGATGCTCCTGGATTTTTTGTAGGGAGTGTGTGAGGTGCCTGTGGCGCTGAATCTTGCCCACTTTGGTGCCATTTTGGCATATTTTCGTCGTGTTGATAACCAGGGTGGAGTCACCTTCGACAATGGTGTTTATCATCCTTTCATGACTTAGGATTTCTAGGCCAATTTCCATGGCTCCAAATTCCGTCTTGCTTTTGGTTGAGTCTCCCATGCTCCCAACGTACAATCGGATGATGTTTCCACCACTGTCTCTGATCACTCCACCTGCCCCTGCAACTCCTAGGTTTCCTTTTTTCACCCCCTAAAAACTCTATTTGAGGACCCCTTATGGAGGAGGAGTCTAGTTGCGGGCTCCTATATGGAGTTGCAGGTTATGCCCTACAAGTATGTTGTTGCGCCATTCTTATAGATGGAAAAATTATAGGATGTAGGAGTCATGGTCTGTAAGTTGATATTTATCCATCTTGGAGTTGCGGCTCTACACCATTTCTCTTATTTGAGAGACTATTGCCTCCTTTAGCCTTTCTGTCGGTATTCTTTCATTCCTAGAGATGTACCGGTTTGGTTCTTTCCAGATTGTCCAGGTGATCATCCCCAGCATTAGATTCCAACAAAGGTTCACCATTTCATTTTCACTGTAACCCTCATTCCAATTGTTGATGGTTGCATTGATGTTCCCTCGAATCCTATTGGATTGGCGGAAGATTCATTCCACCCAATCCCAAATCTTTGTTTTGTAACTACATTCATCGAGGAGGTGATCAATTGTTTCCTCCTTGACTTGACAGAGATGGCAGTGAGAGGGACCTATGAAACCCCTTTTCACGAGGTTCTCCCAAGTTAGAATTTGATTTTTTAGAACTAGCCATTTGAACATTTTGATTTTTGGCCATTGGGGGATTTTCCAAATCTTTTCCCATTGTTGTTCTGGATTTTCTTGGTCCTGGCCCACGATGTAATACCATACTTCTTTTAGGTTGAATTCACCCCCATTTTTCTTGCCCCACCTCAATTGGTCCTCTTCTTCTGAGACCTCAATTTTCCTTTTCCCCAACTCCTCCTCTACCTCTTTCGTTATTGTTTTGATCTAGGCTCTATTTTGAGGATTGAGTTTGTCCCAAATCCTCCATATGGTGCTACCATCCCTTTGCTTCCAGTAATGATGGATTTTTTTTTTCCTTTCCCAATCATTTCCTATTGGAGCTACTCCCTGTCCAGATTTTCCATTCTAGGTTCTTGTTTCCATGCGTCCTCCTAGAACCTTGTTATTCTACCATTTCTGACTTCCTAAAAGATGTGTTTCTAGATCCAATTATTATTTTCCTAGGAAAGATTCCAGATGGCTGATCCCTCCCTTGTACCCATGAAATGAATTTTCTCTTGGTCGCTGATGTTCAGGGCATACTTGGCCTTCCAGAGGTTTTCCCATAGCATCGATTTGTCCTTGACCCATCTCCACCAGAGCTTTTCCCTATAAGCTTCGTTGGTTACCTGTGAGTCTTGTAACCCTAGGCCGCCTTTGCTTTTTCGTCTAGAGACTTTATCCTAGGCCACTAGGGCCCATTTCTTTTTATTTTTTGTGCCTCACCATAGGAAGTCTCTTTGGATGGCTCTTATCTTTTGTAGGATTCCTTTGGGGGCTGGGAACACTGACATCATATATGCCAGAATTGCTTGTAGAACCATTTTGGTGAGGATGGGCCTTCCGGCTAGGTTTAGGGTTCTGTATGTCCAATGTTTTACCCTCTCYTAYAGTTTGYTGATAACTCCTTCCCACATATCATTTTTGCAGGCTCTGTCCCTCAGGGGGATTCCCGAGTATTTTGTTGGGAGCATTTTGCGTTCAAACCCCAGAATGTTGGCCAAGTTTCTTTTAATTGTTGGATTAGTGTTGAAGAAATACATCATGGATTTGGAGTGGTTGATTTCCTCCCCCGAGGCTTCCCCGAAGTACTCTAAGATTATTTTAAAGGGCTTTTCTTCCTTTACCATGGGTGTTCCATCGAGTAGGGTATCATCAATGAATTGTTGGTGTGTGGAGGTTGGATAGTTTTCAAAAGGTTTGATGCCTTATATTTCAACAGCTACAGTTGCACTTTTTATGATTATGCTTAGCCCTTCCATCATTAGAATGAACAGGAAGGGGGATAGTAGATCCCCTTGTCTTATGCCTCTGGATGGACAGAAAGGCTTGGATGGGGCTCCATTGATTAGCAGTGAGTATCTTGTCGTTGACACTAGAGTGACGATCTAGTTGATCTAGTGCTCATTGAAACCAAAAGATTCCAACGTCTTAGCCATGTAGTGTCATCTTATTTTGTCGTAATCCTTGGCCAGGTCAAGTTGGATTATCATCCCCCCTCTCCTTTGGATTTTCAGCGTGTGAATAATCTCATGGGCATAGATGATATTGTCCAGGATTTTTCTTCCTTCCATAAAACCCGCATGTTCCTGTGAAATCAGTGTGGGAAGGAGTGGCTTAATTGGTGATGACTTTGGAGATTATCTTGTAAACTACATTGCATAAAGCTATAGGACTGTAGCAGTCTGGGGTCCTAGCTTCATTTTCTTTCAAGATTAGAGTGATCATTGTGGTGTTAAAAGGTTTCAGGATGGATTTCGATCACCTAGAGTGCTCCACCACCCCATAGATGTCATGCTTAACCACTTCCCAAAAAGCTTTGAAGAATTCCACTTTGAATCCATCCAAGCCTGGGGCCTTTCCATTGGGAATCTCCTGGACCACTTGATCAATTTCTTCCTTTGCGATGGGTTTTCTTAGGCCGAAATTTTGATCCTCTGTGACCAACTTGGGGATGTGCTGAATTATTCTTTGTATGGCCTCGGATCTGTCTTGGTTGGGTTCCTGGGCTATCCCCTAGAAGTGATTGACCAATGTATTTTCAATTTCCTGGTGTGATTCTCTTTCGATCTCGTGTTGATCCCTAATCTTCAAGATTTTATTATGGGATCTTCTTTCAATAGTTGTTCTATGAAAAAACTTGGTATTCCTCTCCCCTTCCTTTAACCACCTTATTCTGGACTTTTGGTGCCATAGAGTTTCTTCCTGTTGGCATCTTGCTTCCCATTCCTGGGTCATTTGGATCTCTTCTTTTTTCTGATCCTCTGTGTATCCCTATTCGATGTACAGTTCATGTAGCTTCCTCATTCTGTCCTCGATACTTTTTTCCCCTAGTTTATGTTACCAAAGACTTCCATGTTCCACTCCTTGAGTTTTTGTTTGATGTACTTGAGTTTCTTGTAAAGTTTGAACATCCTTGTCCCTTGGTTTGGAAGTTCCTCCCACCACCATTGTTTGATGTTCTCCTTGAAGGTGGGATGTTCGATCCATAATTTCTCAAATCTAAATGGTTTGTTCTTCGATGTGGTTTGAAAATTAGCTTCCAATTGAACTGACCAGTGGTCTGATCCCCCCCAAGGAAGGATGTTGCAGTCCAAAGTTAGTCCCTGCAAAATGATGGATTCTGACACCAAGAATTGGTCTAGACTTGTAGCTACTTGGTGGTGATCTAGTCGTTTATTGTTCCAAGTGAACTATCCATTGTTGGTCCTTATGTCCACAAGCTCCATTGTGTCAATGAAAGCTAAGAATTCTTTTGCATATCTATCCAGTCTCCTGGTGCCCCCTTTTTTCTCTGCCAGTGTAGTGATGATGTTGAAATCCCCTACCAGGATCCAATGGAAGTTACTGGTTCGATCCTTTAGATTCTATAGGTCTAGGAGCATTCTCCTTTTTTACTCCATCACCCGGGGGCCATATATATTACTGCATAGAATTTAAGCCGTTTTCCTTATAATTTGCATGTTAACATAAAGTGTGTGTCTCATGGCTTCTGCTACAAGTAGGTTCACCGATTGTGGGTTCCACAGGGTGAGAATACCTCCTGCCATATGCTGGCTTTCGACAACCAACATCTTGTACTTACTCCAGTGTTTTTTATTGATTGTTTCCATTTTGTCTAAAGTGCATTTTGTCTCTTGAATGAAACAGAGGTCAGGTTGTTCCTTTCTCAGTCTATTTTTAAGGATTTGTTGATTTCTTGGGCTATTTAGGCCTCTTATATTCCATGTTATAATCTTCATTTAAAAATGTGGGGGGGAATTATAGAAGAGATTTTTAATCTTACCTTAGTTTATCAACAAGGCGCCTAGTTCTTGTAGGGCTACACTATTTGATTTTTTCCCTTTCTTCTGCCTTGCCTACTGGGTGAGTGTTGTGGTTGTCTATCGCCCGTTTTGATTCCCAGGTGTCCTATATTTCCAAGCATGTGCTTTATCCCTCTGGATTTTGTTTTCTCCCTTACAAGGAAGAGATATTGGATGCGATCAAGTTGCTCCGCTGGCATATTGTCTACTCCCTACCTTTTCCATTGCTTCAGTATGTTCAGTAGATCTACTCCTTCCCTTTCCACAATGTCTCTGAGAACTAGGTCTTATGTTCCTACCTCGCTTGGTTTCATCTCTGAATCTCCCTCTACCTCCTTCATTGGGGTGTTGAAATCTTCGTTTCCTCCTTCCATAGGACTTGCGCAACCTCCCTATTCTCCCTTGTTGCCTGGTATTTTTGTGTTCTCATGAGTTGCTTGTTCACTAGCTTCCTTAGTTCTTGTCTTTTCCTTTCCTCCTTCTTCCCCTTGGTTGGGTCTACCTCTTCCTTTTGTTCTAATCCTGGCTTTTGGGTTGCTTCATGTTGGGGCATTGCCTTGTCTTTTGTTTCCTCTTCTTTCGTGATTTGGATTCACAAAATTGTCCTCATCCTGTTGTAGCTTGGTGTTTTTCGTTTCTTATTTTTTATTGAGAGTGCATTCTCTTAGTAGGTGTTCGTTTTAATGACATCTTCTGCATTGAAACAAGATCTGTTCATAGTCTATTCTTTGTATCCATTCCTCATCCCTGTTGATACTGAGAGGGGGGTGAATCAGTATCAAGTACAATTTGAAACCTTTTTCAACTTATACTTAAACCATTCAACTATATCCAATGAGAAATGAACAATAGTATAAGAGTTACACCAATACACCACAATACACCATGCACAATATATGAGAAATAATCAATAGTTATTGTTC